>DWHO01002541.1:0-13178 GCA_018247575.1 Eurytides lysithous rurik
GAGCCGGCCCATTCAGCCGCGGGTGCAACTGCATGGCTCTACCACCGTAAGCAAAAACAAAGACATACAATCACAGGTAGTCAATAGCTAACATATAGGTCTTTAATTATTATTACATAAAAATTAATGTCTGATTAACTTAAATACGAAATAGCTGCATCAACAAATTTGTTATGTTGATTGAACAATTCTATTTGCTGATTCACCATTTGTTGAACGCTGACAAAAAATATCGCGTAAATAGTATATATAATAATGTATAAATATAAGAAGTGAAAAAAAAATATTTACATCAAATCAGCCTGCCTACAATTCTGTGCCTTGTCTGATTTGTATCCTCTTTTCAATGGTGACCTTTGCTTAGTCTTGGAATTTATATATTATATATGTATATTTAGTCTGGTACCTTTTTAAACAAAAAAGATTTTTTTATGTTCGCTTAAATAAGTAATTCATTCTTTGCGCCTGCATCTTACTGACATCAAATACACTGTCATTAATTTTTTTTGAAAATACTTTTAAATAGGAAGCGGTAAATTGGTAAAAATGTACGAAGATATAATTCTATAAATAAAAATCGTGACATGTAAAATAGCATCGCCCACGCATAATCGATGAGTGGTTAAGAAGTTTTTTTTCGAATTTGATTAGCATATTTCCGATATAAAAAGAAGCGATCGAAAATAGCTACACGAATATTTTAATACGCAAATAATGCACCGAAATAGATTGCTACTTGTGCATGATGTATAATTTCCTGGTAACATGTATAAGTTATGCAAGTACAGGATAAATAAAGCATTGACGTTTTGTACCATTTTAAAACATTTTATGTATTCCTATGTCAACTGACATACTTGCAAGTTTTTTTAAGCTTCCTAATTGTCCGTTTGACATTTGTTATCTGCTGGCGTTATTCGAATAGGTGATTAGTTATCGAAGGAGCTTTTACCTCTCATTAACTGTTAACTGTCCTCGTTAAAGTAGTTTCGACACTCGTCATCATTGAAGGCCTATCGAGGTGCTATTGAAATTTGACTTCTGAGTGTAGCCTAAAAGTCAAAACTTGATACCAATTATTTCTGAAATTAATAAAAAAACATCTGAATCAGAAATAGGGATGTTTAAATTAATACAATTTTATCATTACTAAGTTCTGTATAAAAGTATTTTTGATTAATTGAACAGTGAAAAAGTACATTTTACTTACATATATCGAGTCGCAAACAAATCGCCTAACATTGTGAACTTTGAATTCTTTAAAAAATATAAATACTTGTACTATTTATACTGAAATTGATCTATGAAAACTAGCGAGAGCTGTGCCGTGTTCCATGCGTTTGTAATTTCGCATGACCTTTGGATGAAGTTTACACCTGCCAACATGGACGTACAGCACCGTCCGTCTTTTATCCTCTGTCATGCCTCACATTTCGGTCGAGACGTTTAATAATGTCAAAATACCAATCGCAATGATCTCCTGACCGCAACGGTACTTTTGTTTGAGTTATCGATGATAGGTTTCTACGTATACGTTCATCCATTCGACGACATACTTAATAGATGCGTGCAAAAAATTGTATGTACATGACGGACGTAGTCGAAACAGATGTGAAATGGCATCCGCAATGTCACTGAACTTTTAATTCCCGGATCTCAATGGATGTTAAATTATATTCACGGCTTAAATGGTCCTACAGTTTTTAGTTGTCGGCTATTTGCGATTTTTTTACATTTGAATGATATAAAAATTATATACATATATCATTCACAACTAGATAGAAGAGATTTACAAGAATGGTCCATTTTCTTTTATTAGGTCGCATGAGTACCGGTTAAATAAATAAAGAAAATCCCTTTAAAGTTATCTAGCTGTAAACTACTAAAACAACGGTTACTGATTCCTTTCCTGCGTTATATAGTTTACCTTGTGATGTTTCCAATTATTAAAAGTTGTTATTACTTTGAATGTTTTAACACTGAATGATCTTATAGGCATATATTGACCATTTGACTTGATGCACATGGTTTGACCAATTCAAATTACAGTTCTACCCGAGCTTTGAAAACAGTTTAATCACAGAAGACGGTTGATTTATAGTTAAACTTTTAAATTAATTTTAAAATTTTCTAATATTTTTGTTGCTACTTATATACACATGGCTGTTAACTTTAATGGACTTTATAAATGCTTGAATGTTAAACTGATGCCCAATTAGGAGGAAGAAGGAGACGTCTATGTCTGACGGATAAGATCTAAACTCCTACATTTACACATTTTTCAAACAACATTGTATTCATCTGTATACTTTATAGAGTATTATTTTAAACCAGTAACTGGTCATAAGTGCATTTTAATTATTTAAAACGGTCCTTTTTAGTCTTATTCATGATAATTTCAATTTTATGGTTTTTCACCAGTGTCAATTATAATCTTTTACAACTAATGGAATGTAGGCCTGAAATTATTTTCATGGACCTACTGATGGCCGTTTGGAAAATGCGAAGCTATTGGCTTCGGCTTCGTAGGTTCGATTCCCACACGGGGCAAATATTTGTACGAACTGCAAATATTTGCTTCGGCTCTGGGCGTTTGTCCGCGTAAAATTTATGTATGCGAAACGCCCATATAACACAAGATATTTCACACACAATACTCGTAGCGTTTTTTTTTTAATAACATACATCTAGAGTGGAACCTTAGTTATATATTTTACCCTTTCAGTGATATACAATTCACATTAGCAATCTTTTGAACCTTCTACCATTAAAATAGACCCTGTTCACTATGTATTCACTGCAACTTAAACAAGAGAAATCTTGTTCGACTGCGATAAAATTTTTGATCATTAGGATTTTTTTATACTTTATTTTTAACCGACTAAAACAGAAAGTTTGAGAAACTCTCAATTTGTCTGAACATTGTTGTTCAGTCTCTCTATCTTAAGTTTGGTTTCTAAGAAATTTCATGGTAATTAGACATTGAGCTGCAGAGATACACTAGGAAACTTTTCAAATCCAAATAAGAAATGTAAGTGTGTTAGGTTTATTGAAGTATTGTTAGATTTATTTGAAAGTAATTTTTATTATATATTTTTTTTTAATTTAAGAAATAATTATGAATTGAAAGTATTTCATAAATATATCCTATATAATCCTATCGTCTTTATATCCAAAGCAATTTCCGGTTCGGAAATTGCCACACGAAACATGATTTATAACTGAACGACTATTTCCTTTGCCGATAACAAATCAAATGTTTCTCTTATTCTAAATTTCCTTCTCAACACCTAGTATATCGTTCATACTAGATCATCATAGGTATCTATCATCGACTGAAACTATGTTAAGAGTGGATCATATATGTGTCATTCAGAGGTAGGGCGTGGATAATTAAAACAAAGCGTCCGGTTACCACAACGGGGCGGTATTACCAGATTCACTCTTGTTGACCGGAATCGCTCGGAGCCGGGTCTGGGCACTAGTTGCGTAACTGGACGGGTTTCTTGTTCCGAACACAGTCTGAGTCACGTAGTGGCAAGGATTTGTTTTGAAACTGGCACGCCGAGCGGCGACGGCGTTCCGTGGATTATCGCTGGCCGGTATTTTCTAATTATTAGGCTATGTAGGCACGAAATATCGGCCGACCACCCGAGATAATGCACAGGCACACAGGCTTGTGATATATTAATATTGATTGTCTTGTGAACTTCGAGTAGTTTGTAATGTGCATGCATTATCGCAAATAGAATTGTTATGCCACAAAGTAAGTGTGTAAGTGTTGATTATAGTAGAATATAATGTTGGAAAGGTATAATACACGACAAACGGCCAATTGTTGTGCCTTAAAACATATACGTACATATATGCTATAATGTAAAATGCGATACTTTTTTTAAATATAGAATAATTCCAGGGATTGCCATATTATTACTGCTATTACTGAAAAACTTATTCCTTTAATAAAATACGAAATGCCAGTAACTTGAAATAGCAAAAATATTTGTCAAGTTGGAACTTATACCTGCTATTGTTTTCTTTATCAATTATTAACATCTCGTTTAATGTTGACTCTGGTAAATCCCCATTGTATTGTCTAAGACAGAGGGGTGAACATTTTTACTTAGCAAGTAATAAGTTAAGCTCGAGAATGGATGTTTTTCCAAAGTACGAAACAAAAATAATATTACGAGTATCAATATCTTTCTTGAGAGTCTTGAAACTATTATAATACTAACTAAAGAACTTAATAAATTTATTATCTGTTACACTGTGACGAAACTAAACTTTTTTTTTAAAAGAATAAGAAATATAGCCACATGAACAAAGAGGCCGATAATACCACAGTACCAAAGAGTTATCAAAGTTAATTGCACAAAGCCAATGTCGAATAAGTCAACCGATTACCTCGAAAGTCGTGTAAATTCAATGGCTTATTGGTATTGAAAAAGTAGGTTAAGTATATATCCGGCCTTCTGTTGATCTTTGCAATTGTAATTCGTATTTTTAAAATACATTTGGGTTGGTAATTTTCTCAAATACCCGGAAAACATAACGTTCCTTAACATTTTTAAAGTTCTTAATGGTAATGAAGATATTCCTGCTGCCATCATTGACAGGTCGAAATTGAATAAAAGTAATAAAGTTTTTTAGTAAGTTTGTTTATTATATAACTTCTTAATTGTACCTAAAACGACGACGTGAACGAAGTTAACAAAATAATATTCTTTGACCTTACTTTTTTCAGTTTAATAATTTAGAATATGAGAATTCTGATTTAGTTCGCTATCATAATATTATTCATTTGATTCTTCCTTCCTTTTTCTGTGAAGACATTGGCCGGCCCGTAGACGACCAAAACGTAATGTGTAACCTCGCGCCAGCAGAGTGCCACTGCATTTAATCTCTCGTTCTTGTATTTCTGATGCCATATACGGCATGTATGCGCCAACCGCATTAAGGACATTGCCAAAGATTAAATCCAGCATATGCCGAGCTACTATATAAATTATGTAGAGACGAGAAAACAAAGGAAAATAATTAAAATTAGAAATTTATCGAAATTAATTCATATGCATGCACTAAATGGAATCAATATTGTATATTTCTCTCTACACTTCAGTGCAATGCAATAAAATAGACAAAACTTCTTATTTTTTTAAATGTTATTTTTATATTGCATTAAAAGTTTAAAATGTACTTTGGATTTTTTTAAACATCTATTTATGTGACTAATAAACATTGAAATGAAATACGATTTTCCACAAGTAACAATTTACTCTACACAAAACCGAACTTGCATTTTTTTTACTAGTCTTAAGAGAACATTATATATTTTGAAGTTTGATGGATATAAATTGCGATAATGTAACCTAGTTCCGCATCTACATTTTTTCATGTCTTTGACGAGGGGTAGACTAGGTGAGGTCATTGCCAACGACTCGACAGTCGGAAGGAGGTTATTTCTTATGGCTTGAAATCTAACGATTGCTCCTCCAGACTTGAAGATTGATAAAAAAGCCAAATTCACTCAGAATTTCTGGGTATTTTCAACCTAACCGAAGTATTACGTAAACCAATTTCAATATTTTTTTTATTAAATTTAAGTTTTTTTTTTTAATTAACGATGATTTTTAAACATTAGTATTAGAAATTTTACCGAAGCATTTCACCAGATTTAAAAATGGCATGGTATGGTAATGGTCTCGGTAAATGAAAAATGTAGGGCTATTTTCGGTTTGAAGAACAATTTTGCAAGCATTTTACCAGGGCGTAGAGAAAGACCGTCTTATATCTTTAAAATGCGAGTGCGGCATAGAGCCAAGCAGTTTGAATTCGTACAGTTCAAAATATTATGTGACACTATATATCGCTTTACCATAAGATGCACAATTTGTTCGTCTCGCCATTTGATAAAAAAGGTCATATCTTAAAAGAAGTCACATTTTGGTATAAACAATATTATAACTTTACGATTTAAATATATTTAAACTGTGCACTTCACTTTTAAAAGTTACATATATTACTTATATTTATGTTATTCACAATCGCTAATGTAATATTTATAAATTCTATTAAAACTCCAAACTTCTCGTTGTAATGAATATGTAATAGCGTGTATAAATTCCTAAAATGACAACGATAATTCGAACTAAGACAAGGCCGTGTCATTACAAAACTAGGATGTAATTATCGATGGCAACATCGTAAACGAACAAGAACGTATTACGAAACGAGAAATTCCGACGCTTGCGTCGCGCGAGCAGCTTTTTGCGTGCAAAAGCGAAAAAAGTCGCCTCAGCACAAGCGATGCGGTCCAGTCCAGACGAGTTGCGAGCGCTGATCTCATCGTGACGTCACCGCCGCTTCCTTCCGCCCCTTGCGCCGCATTCCTTACTGAAATACGCCGACGTCCCGTCTAGAAGTCTTTTCTTATATAGATGATCCATCATCTAGAATCCAGGACACCTGGGATAGAGATATATACACGCTACATTATCATCAACTTGTCTTATTTAGTCTGGTGTGTCTTCATGTGTTTATTTACATACCCTTATTTACAACTGTACTTATATATGGAAAGTTATACCATTCTTTTGCCCGTGATGCCGTGGGTTTTTTTTAACATGTTTTTAATAATTTTTTTGTTGCCAACATAATTTTAATAGATCAAAAGTATCAACAGTTTGTGTTAATAAATTACTTAATGAATTCATTCAGAAAAATTGTCTTAGTTTTATACCATGTCAGCCATACAAACCTTTTCTTCTTAAATTTTATTCAAAGCTGAAAATAAAAGACTGACTTTAATTTTAATGAAATATCATCTTATTCTTTGTTATTTTGTAAATATTCATATATATAATATGTTAGTGTGTAAATACTCGCCGCAACGGTACGAATACTGTTTATGGACGGGAAAATATGAATCATATTAATTTGAAGCTCTGTAATTGTGGTTTTCAAATAAATATAGTCGCATCAATGACGCCATGCGTGTTTTTGTTGTAAACTATATAACTAACCACGATGATCAATGAAATATGTAAATATTTTAAATTTTAAAATTTTCCATATAATTTAATGAAATAAATGTGTACCAATTGTTAGTGACCTGTTTAAAAATAAAACTCCCCTTTCTTAACCTTAAAACACTTGCGGTTCGACAAGGGTAAACGCCAGCTGTCGCATTCTTAGAGACCGGTGTGTAAGCTATTGTTCTAAAAAAATTCAATTTCTTTTTCATTCGTCTATATGCTGCATTGCCAGATTTGAAAAAAAAAGTAATATATTTAGTGTTTCTCTCGACCGACTTAAATTTTAAAAACTTAGTTCTAGTTTTTCCTTTAATATTCGGTAAATATTCCCACATTGCCGTAATTTTGTCTTTTGAATTCGTAATCCTTTTATATATGGACTTTGTCAGCGTAAAAACAATACTAATAATTTTAGAAAACTTTATAATTTTATATACGAACACTGAGTTATGATTCCAATCCTTATCTTCTTAATATTTTCATCAATACCGGGAGATGTCACATATGCGTAACCCCGCAGTTGTAGGGTCTATCCAAATCGTGTAAACCACCTTTTTTACCGGTTCGGTGTGTTCGGTGGTGTTGTATTTATTACATTTTGCCCACGACATTTAATCTTAGCTAAGTCGAGAATTGCTAAAAAGCCAAAATCGATTTTCTTTCGCTTCGATTTAAGTAGAATAATACAGATTTTGGCTTCACGTTTAAAGTGCTTAAATATTGATCTATATTTACTTGTTTTCTTTCCATCCCATTTCATAAAATTCAAAGACTTTCAGTAAATGCATATTGTAATGTGGACAGTAAAAAAACCTAAGGGTATATTGGACGAGTGACCCAAAAATCCGGTTTGACTTCGTGAGTTGCTTTCAGAATTATGACAACTTTCAGATTTCCTTATAGAAAGAGCGCAATTCACTCATTTCAAAAGCACAGATATGTATCCGGAACTGAGTTGATTGTGAAGAGACCTTAATCGACAGTGGCATAATCTGAATGATCGGCAAATTTCACAAATCTTTCTTAACATACTTTTATTTGCTTCACATTTTATTGCAAACCAAATCTTTTACTTCGACATTTTAATTTTGGTTTAAATTAAAAATCTATGTGAATATAATAATTACGTATGTATTAGACCAAATTTAGTGTGTGTTGCCCACTTAATTTGGAGATCTTTTAAAGATTAAGCAGTATTGTTAATAATTAAAATTAACTCATTTACTCGCATTATATTGACTTAAGTTACCACATTAAATCGACACAAAACCACTTAGTTCTCGACTGTGCATTGCGTTCGGCGCCCGACCATAGAGGTGGTATACTACTCTCTACGACCCCTTATGTTTGTATGATCATATACCAGTGATAGGCAAAGAGACTTCTTTCTTTTGTATTTATTACGCGTTAAATTCGCTCTCTCGCCTTTTTAGCCTACTCTTCAGAACGTAGAATTAGAAAAATAATCAGCAGTCACCGGACTACATCAAATGGCTAGAGAATTAGAGCTTATTCTAATATCCCAGGTTAAGGCAGCAGGATGAAATAGGCTGTTTATTGGATTGTCCGTCATTCGCGCGGCAATCTCAATCAGTTGATTCGTTGCCGCGTGCTTTTCCATAGGTTTAGATTTCATGACCATGAGTGAAATTTATATGATAAAAAATTTAACGTCAAGTTATAATGTGTTCCGACTTGTAAGGCAATGATGCCAGCTTAAATCTTTGGATGCCGAGCCCGGTGGAGAGCCAATTAGGTTTTGTGTTCCACTCTCTCTCTTTCTTGTTTCACTACTTTATGTCCTAAAAAATGACATTAAATGTATAACTATTCGATTTCAGGTGAACGGAGGTAGCGCGGCGGAACGCGCCGGATTGCAAGCAGGCGATGCTTTGATACGCGTCAACAATACCGATGTATACAATCTGAGACATCAAGAGGCTCAGGATGCGATACGTGCCGCCGGCGTCGCCCTTGAGCTCACTGTGCAGCGGTAAGACCATTTTTGACATTGTGTTTTGTTGAGCAGAGGTTATCCTGCCGTTCTTGACCTGACAGCGTCTGGTCAGCTCAACTGTTGAGCTATAACAGCAGTTCACGAGTTTTTAGGTTACGAATGTAAGTAATTGAGCTTCATTTTGTCACCTTAATCTAAAGTTCCAATTACCATAGAAACAGGCAGTTTACTGAGCAGAGGCATCAATAGATATCAATGACGCGCTTCATAATACAATGACGAATATTGAGAAGAGGTTTGAAGTTTTAAATCTGGCAGTCTTACTTTCATTACCGTAATATTCTCACTAATATATTTTAAGCATTTACTTAGTAAGGTAACATTTATTGGGTAACTCATGATCAATAAAATTTATTTAGCATTCGTTAATTGCGTTTTTATGTCAATATTCTACTGCCAGATCATGAACAGATTGTGGCAAAATGTCACGTTAAACTAAAACTTGTTAATTGTTATTTATTTTAAATGCAAGTGAATATGTTAAGATTAACTATAAATATCTAGCTTTAAAACATTGGTGGCGTCTTTCAACGGTGTGAATATTCCAAGTACTGCTACCACTGCATATTGCTATATGTACCACTAATATAACGCTAGAAACAAAAACATTCAACAAAGGCAGACTGCACAAGTGCAATGCCACCCATGTTGGTAATACGACCCGTGTTTAGATTCATAGCGAAGCATTACTATGCGATGTCTATAGTGTCAATACAGCAAATTCTTCCACTGTTGCCATAGAGAACAGTATGTTAATGGCTGACTCAATACAACTATAAAAAGCATGACATTCAATCAGAGTATTACCTCGGTTTTAATTACAGCAAATTAACAATTATTATGACGGATTTTGTAATATTGCAGCTATGTATATAACACGTATCTGAATTAAATTATTTTTTTTACCTCAGTATTCCGTGGCGTATTTTCGTATATTTGCATGTGAAATGCACACTGACTCAGTTATTGACGATGATCTGGCTCGCGTCCTGGTCTCAGTTCTCACTTGTAACGCATTTATACTACGCCGGCGAACTTGTTACCTTTAAATGCTCTTGAGGGTTTTATATTTAGAATTATATTTTTATAAACGGGTACTAAAATAGAGACGATCGGAATTAAAGTCTCTTAATTTTGAATGTTGGCTGTGCCCTCTTAAATTAACATTTCGTGCGCAACGCATAAAAATAGACTTTTCTTTCCGCTCGATTTAGACGTTTATTATTACATCGGAGTTGAGAACCACGATTGGATTTAAGCTTGGATGACTGATTGATAAAATTATAAAAAAAATTACAGCTTTTTCTGTAAATGTGCCAATTTCTAAATGTTTATTTTTGTAATTTTGTGAGACGAAGCTTTATATTTTGATTACTATTCAGAACAGATATATAATGAAATTCCACAAGCTATCCTGGATCTACCACTTGAGCATTTTAAAAGTAAAAGTAAAAATAATCTATTGCATAAATCCTATTATACTGTTCAAGAGCTTGTTATGGACCAAAATGCGTGGAATTTAGTTGGTTGACTCGTATGTGGGATAGCTATTCTTATTGTATTAAGGCATATTGTAACGGTATTTTAAAAGAGCAACTGTTGAGTTTCTCGCCGGTTTTTCTCATCAGAACTGCATTCCGAGCCGGTGTTAGCTTCCTCACGAACTCGTAAAAATGACGATTCATAAGTGCTCGTAAAGGCCTAATTGAATAAATGTATTTTGATTTGATTTGATTTTCAGTGGCGGTGGCACTTGGCGTCCGACGGTGACGCCAACGGGCAGTTTGCCACGTCCGGGCACGCGGCCCCTCGGCGGAGCACCAGCGCCTGTTACTACCACATCCTTGAAGGCGACGCCGCAACCCTCTCGCAATTTCGGCTCCGGTCATAACAACGTCGCCAAGCCGTTCGGCTATGTATGTATTCGCTCGCTCCTTTAATCTTCACGTTTGTCTTCGTTGTCACAAACCAAATATTAAAGATTAAACTAGATTCGATTTTCATGCAAATGGTATTTTATCATAATGTTGTTTGTAATGGATTTGTAAAGAAAATGCTATAGTCTTCTTCTTAAGCCATAAAAATTGTTAACATTTTTTTTTTATGGATTAGGCTGACAAACGAGCAAGCGGCTCACCTTTTGGTAAGTGACCACCACCGCCCATGGACATTTGCAGCAATGTAAAACTCGCAAATGCGTTGTCAGCCTTTAAGGGGGAGTGAAAGGGGGAGGGAGGAAAAGTGAAAAGAAGGCTGGAGGAGTAAGGGAGCAGAAGGGCGAGGGGTGAAGAAAGTGATAGGGAAGAGAGTGAGAAGGGGAGGAAGGGCAGGGGAGGGAGTGGGCCACCGGCTACCTCACTCACCGGACGAAACGTGTATTAGACGGACCCTGCCGTACCCTGCCGGACGGTCAGCTTTATCGTCATGCAGTATTGTGTAAGCAACTGCGTTTCTCTTTAAAGAGTAATGTTGCTAGTCTTATTAAAATGTAGTGTCACTTCCGACCGATTTACTCTCATAGCCTAATGTGACGGGTATCCGTCCCATCGGACTATGAGAGTAAAGTCGACCGAAGAGAGATCAGGCGCATAGACGGTAGCATTAGACGGACCTCTCTGTTACGACTCCTCCAAGTCATCGCTAGATGGCGTCGACGCATGGATTATCACACTTTTTGGACCATCAGGTGTCCAGTAATGTCCTAATCAAATTGAAGACCGAAGAGAGGTCAGGCGTTTACATTAAACGGACCTCCAAGACACTGTTAGATGGCGTCGACGAGAAGCCGGAACCGATTTGCATGGCCATCTGACGCATGGATCAGCTCACTTTTTGGGCCATCAGGTGATCGGGCCGTAATGTCCTAACTCAATTAAGAAACAACAACAGAAAGTCATTGCCATCTGTGGGATCCTGATCCACGAACTCCGGTTTCTAAAGCGTGGGCCTATACCACTAAGCCCAAAGGTACATCAGTATTTCAGTTCCCCTCCCAAGCAAAATATAGCAATGTTTATGCAGTACTGCGGAGTATGTCTGGGGCGGTATCAACGCATTGCAAGTCATACCTACCGCCATGTTTAAGTACTATTGTGTTCCGTTTTGGATGTCTATGTTTCCTGCGTATTTACTGGAGATATGACATCTTAAATCTCTGGTTACAAGCATAGCGGAGATGTGAACGGGTTTTGTGTTCTGTATTTATGGCATGAGACGCATTGTTAACTATCTCGCGGCATCATGGTAATATGAAGACCGTTTGGCGCAGACGTTAAGCCATTGGCGCCCGGGGATAATATTTGTACGAACAGTTGTTTGTTTCGGATCCGAGTGTTTATCCGCGTGAAATTTACGTAAATTGCTCTTATAACACAAGCTATTTCAATCTTACGATAGGGGCGGGGATAATTTCTTTGAGAAATTCTGATTAATATCATCGAATACCCGGAAAAATTGCGTTTATTTAAAGAAGCGATCACTCCAGTTGGCCTCTTTAACCGCCAATATATTCTCGCCTTGGAGTTGAAATATATCTAATCTTTAGCTTTTTTAAATTTTTAGCGGGAAAAAGTTTTGCACGCAACAACCGACAAATCGCGAAAGCGCCCGTCAACCAATCAAGGCTTCGCACTCTACTGTCCGTATCTATGTACATTTTTAATTGTTCGTATACATACATAACCTTAAATTTTTGTCACAATATTCTATGTTAGTTAATTTTTAAGAAGAAAAAGCTTAAAAATTTCAACTAGTAATCGAATGCAATTATAATTAAAAAAAAACACTCAATATTCCGTCAGTGTGAAAGCCAAAATAAAGTTGCAAAGTGACATTCCCCAAGGTGAAATTTGCACATGCAAATAAAAACTCATTTAATAACATTATGAAATGAGTTTGTAACAAAAAATATTAGCGATTATTTTCTATTTCTTTAAGTTCTCGTCTGGTTGGGTTTATAGATATACATATTGATATATGGTAATATAATAGTAAATAAAATACAAAAAAAGATATATACATAATAAATACTAAAAAGTAAATATAGTAAATAAATAAATATTAAGACCCAACCAGACGGAAGCCCTCGGCAGGGGAGACCAGACGGCCGAGGGTTAGAGCGAAAG
>DWHO01002542.1:0-13176 GCA_018247575.1 Eurytides lysithous rurik
AAAGACTGGCAACGCATTTGCAAGTTCAGTAATGTTGCAAATGTCCATGGGCGGCGGTAATCGCTTTCCATCAGGTGTACCGCTTGCTCGTTTGTCAGCCTACAACATACATACAAAAAAAAAAAAAAAACTGCGAAACCAGTCGATATGAATGGTTGAAAAGCAGAAATGTTAATTAAGTATCATTTATGCTACTGTCAGCCTAATGAATTTTAGATAAAATATCGCTATATCAATAACTAAATATAAGTCACTTATATAAATGAGTTAAGTAACACCGCACATAAGGCATCTAAGCACTTGTATTCCTTTAAAAAATATTTCTAAGAAATTGGATTTTGTCTTTGATTTTAAATTATGTATAAGTAGTGTCACTAAAAATTAATTTTGAAATTGTCTACTCACGCATAATCAGACTGACCAAACTATTATTATATAAAGCTTGAGTTATTTCAATGAAAAACTTTTAGGAAGGACTTAAAATTCAAAAACACTTCCTTAATGGATTTTTAATTTTCAGGAAGCTTTCGTTATTTCTTTGATAATAGGCTAAATGGTATTGGTCCATTACTTGACTCGTTACTTTTTTGTTATGACCTTTTGTTATGATCTTTATGAAAACATATTATATAATTAAGCTGAAATAAAATCGGCGGCCAGGAGTAGAATAATATAATCTAAAGATATAATAATATAATTGGAACTGGCAACTATGTACATCGTTGTATCCTGTAACCATTAATGCTGGCAAATGTTTCAAATATTGGGAATAAACAAATTGTAAAGTTAATAAAATAAATTATGTAACAATAAGCGTGGGCATGCAAGAAATTTTTATTTAAACGTATAAATATAATTTATGGACCTTTGGCTTAATTTTACTAAATCACTGCCGATAGCCATTTGTCGGGAAACGACACGCCACCATCTTGATAGTTATGAAGTCTATAAGGAAGAACACGGCCTTGAAAAGAGTAAAAACTAAATAGATTGTATACCATTTGCTAATTATCTTAATGAGATCGTTTTGTTAACACGTTAAATAAAGATGTATAGAGTATCGCCTAATGTAATCTTACATTACCTTGTGGCGCGGCGAATTAATATACGTATTTAATTTAGAGATTATTTAGAGTCCACAAACTGCTTTTTAACATTGTTACAAGTCTGATTGTAGGGCGCAATATGATTTTCCTTTATATGTATGATATTACGTTTTAAGTTTTAATCAGTAGATGCTTATCGATAGCTTCTAAGTCCCTGTTAGTTTTGTAGTTTTTTTAAAAACTTTTATTAATATTTGATTACTAATTTTAATACTTATCCAAGTGAAAATGTGGTGGCGGTTCAAATCACTATAAAGCAAAGACGGATAGAGGAAAATATAAACATGAATTTAATTTGATTGTCTTCGATGAGATAAAACAGAATCGTCAACATCATTAAATATGTAATGCTGTGTGAATTTAAATTTTATAATATATTACGTATTTGCAGTACTTGGAGCAAGGCTGAAACAACAGTTATATGGTAAGCCTTAAGCCATTTAAAAACGGTGAATTTGCGATAAGCGCTCACGCTCCTCCGAAACATGCATTTCGAGTAAGATGTCACGGATCGCTACTCGTAAATGTGAGATGCCTTAGGAAATTCACGCGGATCTTGTATCACGGATCTCCGGTTCATCGTGTTGTTCATCTTTTTTGCGGTAGTAATAAAAGATCACGATACAACTCTTTTAGTTCCTAGAAAATGTATTATCAAGAAATATTCAGTATTTAGGTTCCGTTACGGTACGTTCATAACTTTTTTATTCTTTATTGCAAACACCATATTCGAGTCGTGAAGGTAGGACGTACGCTGGATCTCAGATATAAAAAAAGATATTAAATTGTTTAAATTTTATCCCAAATATTTTAAATTTCAAGTTTTTGTATTTTTTTTAAGGTTATGCACCGTCAGGCAATTTTAAAAGTTCGATTTTAGATTTTATTTTTTCTTCATTTTTATTTTTCTTATTTAAATTTTAACATATTGTATTGGACGAAATTGTATTTGATTTGTATTTATACACTAAATAATATCTCTCGCATGTCACTTGATAAACGAGCAGTCAATTGACCTTAAGAAATAGGCTGAATTCCGGTTTTCCAACAATGAAGAAGATAGGTAATTTGGAATTTGCTAATTTTTTTTTCCCGGATATAACACGAAGAGACGAGCAAATTCTGCGCCTGATGGTACGCTTACCAATTTTGGAGTACACGGAGCATGCCTAAAGCATGCATGCATAAAGACACAGTGCTATACAGACGCTGCTTTGGATTGGGGTTTAAGATGTTATTTTATGATGAAAATGCAGTGGTACTACCCCGAGTGGGGTCCTACAACTTAGCTAATTGTTAGGTTGACTAGAGAAGTTGTGTAATGAATGTGTCACATACGAGGTACGTCTACATTAATAATTTTTTTGTTTGGATTTTTGTATTTTAAAATTAGTTTACAAATATCTTCCACAACCAATTATTGATAAGATTTACAAGCCATACTGACATTTATACTTTAATTTTTTTGAGGTCAGTGTGATCTAATCATTTTATAACGCATGCATAGTATGTAGGTATTGCGAAGTTAACGACAATGCAGAATAATAGGGCGCGTCCATGTAGGATACCTGAATATAATACATTTATAATGAAGTAATGTGAAATCCAATTAATTTTAAAGTTGTAGTTAATGTTTGCAATAAATAAATTAGTTTTGCGCTATTAATTGCCTAAAAAAATATATTTATGTAATTAACTCATAAAAAAACTTTTATACATACTAAGTATGTACATCGGATGCAAAAAGTGTTAATATTAAATTAAACAATAATAAAAAGTTTATGTTTGTTTTAAAGAGTAAATATTTTGTGTAAAAACCAAAGTGTCCTTTGGTATTTGATGAACGATCTACTTGCGAACCGTTGCCAAACGGCGCCTATTGTTTGCAAATAAAAAACGGCCGTGGGAAACTCACTACAATGACTGACAACGCGAAAATGCATTAACAGCGTGCAAAACAATAAGCAACGTCCGATCCGATATTCTGATTCTAGAATACTAAGATGGTAGTGGGAGCTATCGGATGCACCGCACATTCTCCTGTACGTATGCATATCATGAACAGATTCACATCTTCCGACGACTTGCGTCACCTTGGCGATCACATGACATGTAACGTATTATTTAAAGACCTCAACAAATAACGAAACGCGACGTGATACTAGTTATAGTCATGTGACATGTATGACCTTAGGGTCCCGAATAATTCGCGTTCATTAACGGCGTCGTATATATTTCAATAGCTATTATTATAAACGGTTTTCGTATAAATACATTTTCTTTTGTATAAATGGCCACCGTCTATTTATGTATAATATATTTCATCTACTATGTAAATAAATACGTTCTAGGAATGACGACTACATTAATGCAATTTGATTAACAAACAGTCTTTCTGTGCTTTGTTCAGAATGAGCTGGATAATAATGTTCAAAGCATTACAAAGTTTCTGATTAGCATACTAAGTGTAAATAGAAATAACACTCGACAATAGGCATATAGTATAAGTTTAATTGAATTTTTATAGATGAATCTTATTAACTGTAATTATTAATAAGTTCTATGCATCTGTTAGCATTTCTTACACATTAAATTACTTACATCCTGACTACTTACAGCATATAGATCGGTTCTACAAGTAACTTGAATAGAATAATAAATAGCTCACTTATAACTGAATTATTAAGAGACGATAAGTTACAAAATTACTTGACATAAACAGGAAATCAGGCATCAGAATTTATGTGTGTGTATATATATATACTATATATATACTGCCTCCGTGGCCTAGTGGTATTATTGTTTTAAGTTTTATTATTTTAAGCCTATGCGGCTCTGTAAAGCTTCATCGGATCGCCTAATCCGTGGAAATGCTAGTTTCTACGAATTGGATAGAGCCCACGTCCTGCGGGGTCATCCAGAGTACAACTTGGGTCGGGTAACACCCGACTTCAGTGATGGTTTGGTGGGTTGTTAGCTATGGAGTGATTGAGCCATATTTTTGTGAAAAAGGTATCAAAACATCAGTACAAATGTATCAAGATACCATTCTTGAGAAGGTAGTTAATCGCCTTAACAACACCATGTCCAATAACAGAGAATGGTCCCTTCAGCAAGACCCGGCGTCGGATCATAAAGCTCGATCTTTCTAATCTTGGTTAAAAATTATCGTTCCGGACTTCATAAGAGCTGAAGACTGGCCGTTATCTAGTCCTGATCTTAAACCACTGGATTATGATTTATGGTCAATTTTGAAGAGTGAGGCTTGCTCTAAAAGCCTTGATAATTTGGAGTCCCTAAAACAATCCATACGATTGGCAGTGAAGAATTTTCCCATAGACAGATCGTGCTGCTATTGATAACTGGCCTTAACGTTTAAGGACTGTATTGCATCCAACGGAGACCACTTTGAATAAACTTTATATATTTTTATGGTTTTACATTAATGCATTAAACTAACACACTGTAATAGTTATAAATGTTACGTACAATTAAAAAAAAGTGTTTTTCTTTGTAACAATATTTATGGCAAGGCTAGACAAGTATATAATAAGTATAGATTACAAATGCGCACATTACTTTTTACATATAACTTCGTAATGTTTTGTTTTTCGTTTGTGAAAAACAAACACTCTGAAACTACCAATTGTATAAAAGATTATTTTCGAATTATATGGCTCAATAATTTAAAAAGGTACAGTAATAAACCAAACTAAAGCAAAGAATGACTTTGATGATTATATATTATGATGATTTGTAAAATACTAAAACAATCTTTTTTAAAATAAAAATTAAGTCAAATTTAATGTCATAACAAGTACAATAATGTATAAAACCTTGCAGTTTATTTTTAGTACGGTGGTACTGGTGGTAACTTTTTACTGACCCAAGAATATTGTGGGATTAATCCAATATTTGCAGATCAGAAACAGGTCGGAGTAAATCCGTCCTTGTACGGAATGAAGAAGACAATCCAAGCCATTTAGACCAAATAGCCCAAAACTGAGAAATCGTCATAGTAACTCTCTTTTAATGTTAGAGAACATGTTAATTGGTCTCTGGATTACTGGTTAGGAGTGATGTTTTCACATAAGTAAAAAATCAGTCTGTATAACCGCGGCGGAAAGCACTCTACGCAAGAACAAGAAAGCCATAAAATCAAACTTGTATTTAAGGAAACTGCGGTGGAAACTGGTACAGTTTGGGCTGAGACGTCAATGAAATTTTAAATATCTTGGTTCTTTTTAAGGAAACACTGATGAGATTGCCATTTTTCTGCAATACAGCGCCCATCTGTAAACAGCTCAGATAATGTTTGATTACCTTTGAGATTTTGGTATCACATGCATCCAGTGGCCATCCTATCGAGCATAGAACGTATTGGCACAACGTGTTTGACAGCGGAATTCCTCATCAATCACTGTTCATAACCTTAAAGAAGCGCTAATAGAGGAATGGAAGAATATTCGATAGCAGCAGCTCGGAAGTTCGGTAATGAGCATGCCTAATCGTTTAACTTCTAGTTCTCACAGCTTCCATATCTATTAGTTGCGTTTAGCCGAAGATCATAATGCGGTGCACATGCCGGACCTCGACAGCTTTTAGATGAGAATCCCCATATTTTGTCAACTAACACGCATCTTCATGCGAACCCCGCAGCTATTACATCTATCCAACTCGTTGAAACTTAGCATTGCTACTGAAGTAAATATTGATTTTGGGTCATTTTTCTATATTTTTGAATTTTTTTTAAGCTAAACGTAGCATTTGGAAAATTTCTTCTCTAATGCTTTTTTTCTTGCGCAGTGCCTATATACTCGTAGAGGGCAGACCAGAAATGACTATTTTCATATCTTCAACTATATCATGGAAGCTGCTAGTATACTAGGCACCATAGGTAAGTTACCCACTTAAAGCTCAGGGAAACCACACCACCTGTACTTGCTTTTCGGAGCGGATCTCTCTGTTCCAATGAGGAAGGGGAGGGAAAGGAGTGGGCCACCGGCCACCTCACTCACCAGACGAAACGTGGAAGCAAAAACACCTCCACTTTACGCTGATTTTCTGTGAGGTCGTGGTACTTATCCGGTTCGAGCCGGCCCATCCGGGTAGCGGGAACAGTTGCGAGACTCTACCACCGTAATTGGTAAAAAATATAAACATTAATTGAAAACACGATAACTCGCGAAACAACAGAAAAAATAATGCATCGTTCTAAAAGAATATCACACAAGACGGTAAAAACTTTAAATCTCCTGACCTGATTAAAGTCGTAATGAATAAAACATTCCGCTAAACTAAAAATAATTAAGTAAGATGTTTTTAAAAGCACATTAAGATCGGTTATTTCAAAACTTAATTCACGATTGACTTATCCATGCATAATTAACCGGCGATTACAAAATGCTGTAAAGCAATTGTCATCATTTCGTTATGAATAAAAGGTCATCGATCATTGACTTGACCCAACGAGATTGTAATTGTCCTAATCACGTACATATAATAGAGGATAAGGTCAGTTACAACAAAATGAGTGGGGTACTCATTAATTTCGTAAAGCGGCTTTATTAAATAAATTAGTGTTTTCTACACGCACGATCTTCGGCACAATCCGTGTGAACCGCTTCGTCACTTAAGTTAAGACATTTGCCTAAAACAACCCAGTATTTTGATCGACAAGCAGGGCCAGACATAGAAGACGCGGCATCTGGGGCTAGAGTCCCAGGCTCTACAAAATAGAGAATTCGAAAAAATATCTTCCAAATGTATTTATATTTGTTTGTTAAAAGAATTTACTTGGTTTCACAATAAATTATTGATTAAAAAACTCGAGTGAAAAAAATGGAAAGCATTAGGGGCCAAAGAGCCTCCACTCTTTCAATCTCCAATCAAAATATATTTATTCAAATAGGCTTTTAGAAGCACTTTTGAATCGTCATTTTTACATTTTGTTCGTGAGAAAGCTACTACCGGCTCGGTATGCAGTTCTGTTGAGAAAAGCCGGCGAGAAACTCAACAGTTGCTCTTTTAAAATACCGTTACAATATGTTTAGCCTTAATACAGTGCAATGTTACTTGTTACTAATACAACTTTGAATAAGAATATTGACTAAGAATTTGCTAAACGCGGAGTCCTGTTCTATTTTCGTTTGCATTTCGATCCTGTTCTTTTTTAGTTTTATTGACAATATTAAATTGGTTTTATAAATTCTAAATTCTTGATTGACGCAAAACATATTAATTAATGCTAAATTTTAATTTTTAATTACTTAATTTATTTATGTATACAATTTTAATTCATGGTTTAATTAAGTATTCTAAAGACTGTATTTACAAAAAATATATATATTTAAATATGTATGTTATGTAGACGTTATGTCTTACGCGCAAATGTTGACCCTCATTGCATTTTAATATATTTGTTATAACGCGTACACATATAGGGAAACCAAGGTAAGGGATTTGGGCATTTATATCATAGGTTTTATTAGACAAAGACGTGATCTAATAAATGGTAAAGTCATTTCCGGTTTTAAATTGAGAACTGGAATACATTAAATTCATTTTTTTTTCGATTCCCCTTACTTTTTCACAATATGATTTCTCACTATTTTTTAACATATTTGAGGTTCCCCCGTTTTATTAAGCGTATGTAGTACGAAATTATATTTATTAAACAGGTCTCAATTGCGATATAAATTTATTTAATGAACTAAAAATAAAGAACAAAACAAAATTAGTAAGTATTAAACTGTGAAGTTACTGTTTTAAATAATCAATTTTTGTACAATTTGGTTTTTTTAATCTTTCGTTTTTTTATTATTATCATTTAATTGTTTTGAATGTTTTTCTTTAATTAATTTGTTTACTTATTTTAATTTACTGCTTTCTTTTCAGTTTATATTTCATTATCTGTAGTATGTGTTTGCTAATCTCTTAGTCGACATTTGTTAACTATAAAGACTTATTTGGATTTTCTTTTATGACTTAATAATCATGTGTATATTTAAGCATAAATATAACTATATCTTTCACTAAGTAAATAGATATTACTTATAATGTTTAATACTACGTAAATATTAAAATATTGTAAAATTGACAGCGAAAACAGTGGTCGAGGCAGAACTATTTTTCTGATACGCTTCGGGAGTATTGCTTTTCCGTTCCAATAATAAAGAATAATACGAATTTAAATAATGAAATTTTTAAGATAAAAGGACATCAAAGTGTTTTTAATAATCACAGAATGTAACGGTTTTCTTTAAAAATGTATATACTGTACATAAATAGGTATATTATACTTTATTCCATACTTTGTTTCTTATCATACTTTATTTCTAACTATAAAGGTAAAATCGTGTTTATCTTATTGCATAATCGTAATAGGAATCAGTTGTTACAAAATTTCTCTTTATTGTAAGAGGTTTTTTTTTATATCGAAAGCCTTAAAAAACTTGTTACTCATTTTTTTTAAATATTACACAAATTAATAATAATCTATATAAATTTCTATTGCTGTTTAATCTGAAATACGGTTTTAAGGGATATTTAGCAACAAGGTAACTTAATTCTCTTTGAAATTGATCTTTATAGCGAAAATAATAAGAAAAACCTTTTAATCAAAAACGATAACTTAGAAATATTAAAAAAATATTTTGCGATATCATTTGCCCGCGTATGTGCTTAAGACAATTTGTAAACCTTTCAATACATGGGGATGAAAGCATTTTAAGTATATTTATTATAACTGAATTAGATGTGTAAAGAAGTTTTAAAATTTTTATTTTAATATAACTATAGACCAGCGATCATCAATCTTAGTCCATTTACTAATTCATTAAGATAAAATCTGTATCTTACGCACTTCGAATTAAGTAAGGTTATCTATTAAAACGTGTTTGCAATTCTAAATAATCAGAATTACTGATTTACTTAAAAGACTAATTTATTTTTTTCCTATATCAATTATGCATATCGCCGCAACGACTCTCATCTGACTAATTATTAAATTAAAACAATTTATACATGATTATTGATCGTTTCAATAATACTTATTATATTAAATAGGGATTTAGGAATTCGCATTTAATGCAACGGCAATAATAATTCTTTATTTTTTATTATGGCAATTGTATATATTATATGTGTATGGCTATAATTTTATTGGTGTAATGTATTTAGACAGAAAATAAACAAATTTATTTTTTGTCTAATCTGAAGGAGAAATTAACAGTTTTGTCTCAATATTAATTAGTAAGAAACTCTATAAAACCAATATAATAAATATTGTTCTATTGTGTAATAAGTTTATTAATACTAGATTATTTTGCCCATCGACTATGGTAAATTATAAAATTACTTCAAATAATTTTCAACTGCTTAGTTAGTTTGACTGCTTAGTTCGGTTTTTATAAATTATTTTTTTTTATTCTTAATTATTTCGCTTGTAAATGAGAGTGAGAATTCTTTTTAATTTAACATTCAAGCTCTTGCCACGCCATCTATCTATACGTTGAGAGAACTGTTTGTAGGGAGGTCAGTCAGTGGGTGTTTGGATGGAGTAGGCACAATCCTCGTGAGAGCGTCGAGCTAAGTAGAACTTTTGTCCGTTCGTTTACTTTATTATATAAGTGAAGCTATTTTAAGAATGTAATATGGTTTGGTGTACTTGTAATAAATATTTGCTTGTAAAATTTAGTGCCCGGGGTACTAGGGTACTTTTTTTTTATTTTTTTTATTAAGTAATAAAAGAAATGCTTAGCAAAACTCATTATACTGTATAATTTAAAAACAATTCCAAAAAGTTTAACTCTGAGAATGATCGTGTTCATGAGTTAAAGAACCATTTTTTCTGTGTCAAAATGTTTGGTTTAAAAAAAGGTCCCAACGAAAACATGGATAAAGGACACGATTAACGGCTGCAATGGTAAAAGAGCTTGGTAAAAAAGGTAGAAAATTATAACGTTATCTATATTAGAACGTCTTTTCACGTTAGATTAGCTTAGATTGGTGCTTCACCGGACTCTGTAGTGGATTAGATTAGTTTAACAATTATATTTGACTATTACTTGTACTCAGTTACAGTTAGAATTAGATAACAAGTAATATATACATAAAAAAAAGTTTTTTAAAAAAGGTTAAAGAATAATATTTGGATTTAACATAATATATAAGTATAGAAGGGCTGGACATGATACACAAACGCTATTAATTCGTAAACTAATTATATATAACAATGTTTAGAATTCGTGTCAATACTAGAGTGTTAAATATATAATTGTTAAGAACTAGCTTATGTTTGAAATATTGTACCGTGCTATCCTCCGCTTCAGAAATGTTGTTTTTTATTTGGTGTGTTTTCCTTTTACGGTTTATAATTAAGTTGTCTTTTCAGGTTGAAGCAAGACACAAAATTGCCGAGTTCAACTCGCTGAGCGTCTTTTGGCTTTTGCTATTTTGTTTATATAAATAATATGATCATTGCAGGGGAATCGTATTTTGTTTACTAATTAAAATTTGCACTCTACCATACCACTGTACCACCACCAACAACCTGTGTTTTGGACTATAAAATTTTGAAAACCGTTTGGCGGTAAGTTGCGCTAGTCAACAAGAGATGTGAGATGGTCTATTGCCATGCTCAGTTAATACACTAACGGCATTGTCGTATCTGGAATACAGTCGTATTTAAAGCCATTGCTTGGTTGTAAAATAATTAACCGTCAAACCGTAAGCGTATCGCAAGAATCTTATCACTATGGAAAAATAACGATTAAGTTTTATTTTATGGAGTAGACGGGCAACCGAGCAAGTATTTACCACGTCGAAAATTTTGCGAATTCCTCTAAGGTGGGAATTTATGAAAGGGAAAGGGGAGGAAAAGGCAAGAAAGTACTTTACATAAAATTTCTTTTCGGTCGTGGTACTTGTACGATTCAAGCCGTCCCATTCGGCAGCAGCGAGAGCTGATGCGTGCCTCTACCACCGACAATAACTAAAGTTCTTTGGTACGTTCTATGTAACTTTAATATTTATTTTAAATAACTGCCTCCGTGGCCTAGTGGTATAGGCCCGCGCTTTACAAATCGGAGGTCGTGGGTTCGAATCCCGCGGAGGGCAATGACTGTTTTGTTGCTGTTGTTGAAAAGACAGATGATCCATGCGCCGGATGGGTATGTAAAAAGTCGGTCCCGACTTCTTATCAACGCCATCTACCGGTGGCTTGAAGAAGTCGTTATTAAGAGGTTGGTTTAATATCACGGTCTATGCGCCTTACCTCTCTCCGGTCGTGTCGGTTATTCGTCCCATCGAGCTATGATAGTAAAGGAAGAGTGAGTGCATCGGTGTCTGCGCTAACGCTTGTGCGCTATAATATACGTGGAAGACTTTCTCCTTGATCACGTCTTTCCTTATGAAGGGATCATAGGAGATGGCTTCCTTCTTATGCACGATGATGCCCGCTGCCCTGCAGCACGAATTACTCGTTAGTTTCTGGACGAAGTTGGTATTGAGACCATGGACTGGCCTCCACTCAGCCATGATCTCAATCCTATTGAATACATATGGGAAGAGCTGAAACGTAGGGTCCGGACCAGAAATCCAGGCGCTGGATGTGGATCAGACATTGTGGAGCTAATAAATTTTTCATAACATTTTGTTTTCATTTAATTTTAATTATTTACCTTTGCTTTTTTTTTTCACTAATTCAATTATTGTTACTTATCGTGATTCTAATTCGATTAAATTCAAAAATATATTGCGCAGATTTTTCAGATTATGGTATCATTTTAAAGCTTATGAAATAGGCTTTCATATATCAAAAATAATAAGGGCAGGAGAAAGAATATATATATATATACCTATTATTTTATTTATTTTTAAAAAATATAATACACAATTTAACCATTTTGTAGAGTCGATTCGGATGCATGCGAGTGTATATCCTGCGCACTTGGCTGATCTCTTATAGATCGGCTGCAGTGGGCGGATTCGTTCGGGAGGGCATCATTATTATTATTATTGTTATTTATTTTAGTTAAAATAAACGACTGAAGTGAATAAGTTGCTGTGTTTGAGTGTTGTGATGTGTACTCGTGCTTCATGTGCAAGCACTACTATGTGCCGGGCTAAAAAGAAATTTTGCCAGCGTCATTACCAAGTACAAAGCCATGCAGTTCTTAACTTGAGCAGTTCATGTCATTGTATTGCAATGAGTTGCTATTTGCAATCGTAGCACTAACCATCTGGCACGTAATATAAATAAATAAAAGAGTATCGACAGCTTTATTTCTTTATTATTCTCTTTAAAATATATATATATACAGTATCCAATGTATAGAATTTTCGTTAAATTAAATAATTTTGCGGTGCATATATGTTTTCAATGTCCGCTTTTTATTATATATATTAAGGTTGTGTATAGACTTTACAAAAGCTTTTTTCTGCTACTTTTGTAATAATTCAATGTTATTAATTAAACACGTACAGAACATCACAGCAAATTAAATATTGTTGAAATCCACTAGTAATAAATTAAAACGGGGAAAACGTTAGTAGATTTTATTACTTCGTGTGGCTTTCCCGTAAAGCGGGAAACCGAATAGCGTACAAAATAAAAGAAATATGGTGTCTATATGGAATTACCTTTTGTCTTGCACGACTTCTTTGTCGTTTATTGGTTTTGCCAAAATGCGCGTATCTAGTACGAAGATATTAGAACCGACAACTTAATGTGAATGTTACCATAGTTTAATTAATATATATGTATATACATAATTAATAATGTATATTATTATAAGTACGATAAATATTTTATATGTTTGCATCAGAAAAATAATTCTCTGTATGTTCTCGTTTTTGGTCAATTACTGAGTGCAATTTTGTATGAAGCAAGTTTGCGTGCTTACTAAATCTGTTTCAGGTATATAGTATTGCATTGCCAATGTGGTTTCATTACAAGATACAGGCGAGCAGCTTGTTTCTAACTGAATAAATCAACACTCGCAGGTAAACTCAGTGCAGCCGTCTTTGCAATAAGGAAAGTAAGACAATTGACGGATGTAAATACAGC
>DWHO01002543.1:0-13174 GCA_018247575.1 Eurytides lysithous rurik
TGTTACAGTAATACAGTATAAAATAATTTTTGTACTGTGTTACAATAACATAATTCCCAGCGATAAATAAAAAATCTAATTTATACACAATTGTGAGCTCGTCAAACTCGACGCGACTCGACCCTACTAAAAAGTAAAATTTTTAAATTTGAATTAGCACATAATTCCCGAATAATTTATTTTTAATTTTGAGCGTTGCGGGCTTTTGGGCTTGTATGGTAGTACCGCCACAACTTTATATATCCTTGTCCGTTACTTATTGCACATTGTCCACTATAGAGATAGCAAATAACTATTTAAAAAAAAATTATGAAATTACGAATCTATGTACTATTTAAAACAGTCCAGGGCTTTAAAAGTAGAAAAAAGAAACATGCACTCTGAGCATGTTACGCTCTTTTTTTTTCTGCCAGTAGTGTAATAATCAAGCCTTCTGTTTCGACAGACGTATTTTATAAAAATATGTTTAAAAATCGAACGGACTTTGATTACGAAACGATTTGAGTCGAAATATAAAAAAAAATGTAAATATCTTTCTTTTATTCGTAGCGTACAATAACTGGCCGGCTAATTGTACTGAAAGTTAAATACAGGCTGCTTTTTGTTCTTTTTTTTTTCTCTACATTCTGTTGGCTTGTAATGCGGTGGATCACGTGATTGGAGCACCGCCGCCACTAAAGCTCTAGAAAGCTACCATTCGATGTTCGAATCAGCGTTGGCGGGAAAATCCTCTTCCCGCGTTTGATTTCATTAGCATTAATTATTTGAACTGAAGTATTTCGTAATTATTCAACAAAAGAGAAATGCTTATTAAACAAAAAATTACAATAGCCATAAGTATATTTTTTTATTTATTTTTGTAAATAACGTCGACAAACAACGTTAGTATAGAGATATTTTTTCTCTAAAGCTGTGGTCATAATCATGGAGACAAAGTACAACTAGAAAACATCGCTATCCGGCCTTGCTTCTGGGCTGGTACTCAAATGCAACAATCCACCAACATTGGATCTGATCATAGGCTTGGGACGCCCAAAAGTTAATGTCGCGGAAGGTAGGGAGAACGAAGCACACTATAGTTTTGCGCTACACACATTACTTGCGATCGCCTAACGGTCGAAATCGACCAAAAGTATAACTATTCATTGAATAATATGGTTTTTGCCTATGACTAAATGTCATAGGCATATCATATTTGATAATTCACGTGTGACATTAATAGTATAAGCGTAAACAATAACTGTATTTGCTTCTCTCTGATTTAATATATATTTTTAAATCATAAAAAAATTCTAGATTTTCCCAAATCTCTTAATAATAAACTATAACTCGTACAGAATATAAAACAGAAAATATATTAAATGGGGTACAGTGTTTTGTTATCACGTATTAATATATAGAATAACATACGCATACGTATGAATGTTCAAAGCAGTAATACTGCTTTGAAGTAGCATTTGTGTTATTACAATATTGATGTTTTAAGAAAGTCATAACGGTTTAGCCAAGAGTTGTAATTCATCTGTTAATTATATCTAAACGGTATTTTCTGTTAGGCTATCGTTGCTATCTTCCCAAGGTACGTCAATGTGAGCGGGGAACATTTAGAAGACTGGACTCATATATACTCATATACTCATATATAAGAGAGTATTTTAAACGGTAAAAGTAAACTATAAACTAAAGGTTATTGCAATTTGAAGATGATTAAAAACCAAACAATGAATGTATCTATTGAAGATGGAGAATTACGAAAGCGCTCGCTCCGTCGGAATAAAGCTTAGGTTTATATATTACGCATTTAGTGTGTTTAATGGACGTGCAAAAGTGTATGTGTCGCCATTAGCATTGAAATTCGCTGGACAGTCTGCTTTCTACCCGATTGTTGAGGGAGAGTAATGTTTTCGTATATCTGTCATATTTCCGTATATCTATCTATTTCTGTATATGAACAACATGGTTTTAACATTTTAACATTTAATATAACAAGTATGATTAAAATAGTTCATGTTCACTCTCTTATCTTTAAAAATATTGTGGCATAAATTATTTAATATTAATATTTATATATAATTAAATTTATACAATGTTTTTTGGAATATTTATTTTAACTTTTAATTTTAAAATGCTTTAGTGTAAAAATGTTGTTTTGTGATGACTTTTGACACAACGAAACACCTCTCAAACACCTTGATTAGTAGTAACTCTTCTGCCTGGTGTGGAACCATTCCATTGCCAGTTATTCTACCGGCAATCAATAATGTGGGTAAAGTCGGCAGCGTAGTTTGTGGGCATAAAAAGATAACGCGTTAAATATTTCGTTGATGAGCCAAGCAATTTCTGCGTGGAATTGTATAGCTGTAGGCGTGTCGCCTACCATTAAGTGCAAGGGTAGCTTGTCCCGTGTCTTTATCTCCTATAAAAAAATCCTGCGTCTGATAAACGCGGTCCGCCGCCGCGCTGCAGCGTGGCGACCCTAGGGCCCTCGGTCCGCGCGTTTTTTCCACGCGCTAACATGTGAAACGTCTCTGGCAGGTGGAGCGCGACGACCACCGGCGCACGCACACCGGGGAGCGGCCCTTCGCCTGCAACGCATGCCCCAAGACGTTCACGGCCGCCGCACGCTTGCGTGAACACGCACGCATACACACCGACCAAAGGTTAATATTATCACTCACCGTGCGTCCCCACGCCTACAAGAGAACCAAACGTCTTGCGCATCCCAACGCACCGTCCATAGGTTATCACTCATCTCTCGCTATGAATCTCTATGCGTGGATGCTTGTCAAAGTCTTCTCCTCAGTTTTCGCCCGCTGCCCGCCCCCCATTCGGGTTGTGACTATGGCTGCACAGATGATTTATTCAGTGGTCGAGGGTTGCAAGAACCGACCTGGAAGCAGTTGAGTTTTATTACTGTAACTTGACCTATAGAGTAAAGGTCATCACCTATGCCTTGTGCGTCTCCATCACCCTGCAGGGTCTCACTGCCTTGTCACTTGCTTTTAGGTCATTTTGCAAAGTATAAATGACGATGGAGGACGATCGAAGCCGTTACCGAAGCCTCGATACTATATTGATTAAAGATTGCATTAGATTAAATCATCGTTCACAGTGTGAATGGATGACATATAAAAGTTTTGCAAGATCTCAAGATCCATTTTCAAGGGGCTTTATTTAGAGTTTAATTAAGTAGTTAAAATAATCTTGATTGAAAATTGCTGTCATATTGTGGAATAAAAGTAGATATAGGACTAAGAGAAAAAAATGAAAATAACCCTGCACTGGTAAGGTCCCTTTGAAGCTGAAGCTTCCATATGTTTGTTATAACATTGTTTTAAAAATTATATTTATTAGGATGCTTATTTGACTGCTGTTTACTGTCGGTCTAAGTGTACAGGCAGCAGTATGGTCAATTTTTTTTTGAAAATAACGTTATTTTATCTTTCAAAAATAAGCTTTAGATTTTTTAAACTTATGGGCAAAAATCGTTGTGTGTCACCGCTGGACCGCCACATACCTATCAAGTATGAGACTTGTAAAACTTAAAGAAAATCCATTTCTACTATCATTATATAGTACCAACACTGTTAATAACATAGTAGTTGATTCAATATAAACTAGACCATAAAATTTACTCCAGGGTAAAGTATTGGGTTACACGAATGTATCAAAGGATAACCATATTACGTATCTTTATAATACAACATTGTAAAATAATACAACCGCGAGAAAAATTGAGGTGCAAGTAATTTTATTGCAATGACAATTAACTTTAAATAAATGCAACAGTAATATTAAGGTATTTCCTACATGAATTTAAGGAATTCCCTGGTCTATGTTCGATATCCAAAGTCGGTTTATAATATAGCATAACATATTAAATGAAAGAATTTATATGGAATCAATCCTTTTGATTAAAAGATAAATTAAAATCAATTCACAATTGCCGAACCAATTTATTGCGTTTTTGTTTTGCTTTTTAAAACAAAAAATATTCAGACGTATTGATCTCTTCTTTTGAAATCAATCAAAAAGTGAACGAGACGGTTTGTGTTTTAAATACTACGTCCGCCATTTTTATTTATTTACAATAAAGCGTAAATTACTAAAGATGAGGTAAGGATTTCTATGGCATCGTATATAGGTAGGTATACACATGTACATCTAAATCTGTTCAAGGGTTTAGTAGCTAATAATGCTAATACTAATAAACTGTGAACACATTTTAAACGTTTGCTTTTAAAAATATACATATTGATCACATTACGAGGTTTTGATAATCGTTTTAAAAAAACTGAACATTAAAGAAGAAAATCATTCACCACGCCATCAATACAAACCTCTGATATTATTCAACGTTTCCACTCGGCCATTCGGCCAATCTTTGGACGCGCCTGTCGAAATTAAATTATAAAATTCGAAGCCGGAAACGTGCAATTACATTTCAATCTTTCATCGCGGGCCGCAATCAATGTATTGGGTCACCGCGTCATAAATACGCGATTCTAACAATCACCATCTTCCGAAACGCGGCCCATTAGCTTTAGCATTAGATTAGCAGCTGATGCATTGCTTCCGAGTGTCACAACGCGATAACCATTGTCCAAAGGTTTATCACCCACTGCTGCAGGTAAGTTGCACCTGTTTGGACCGCGTTCACGCATTATGCAACCACCTTCTCGAACTGTGCGCCAGCTGCATAATCGTTGATGTCTATTAATAAAACTTATTCGGATTAAAACTTACCTTTGCGATCCCTCATAGACACAATCACGATTTTTTATAACCGGTAGTAATTGTTGAAAATCATGTCATTACATATAATTTCATAAATCTATAAGAGAGTAAGAACGGAACGAACTCATCAGGAAAAAAAGTAACGAATTTCATCTTATTTATTTTTTTAATATTCAATATTCTCAAGTCTTTATCCTATATCGCATGGTGAAATCCGTAAGTAAAGCAAAATAATTGACAAGTGTTATGAATAGAGTTATTGGTAATGAACTGAAAGTTACACGACTGCACAAATAAATTCATGTGTAATCGTCTGTGTGACACCGTAAAAAACTAAAAACGGTGGAAATGACAATCAATAATAATTTAAATTTTTTATAAAATGTATTAACCGACTTCACATAAATTGTACTTAGTTTTAAGCACATGTTCGCAGTACAAAGTGCAATCAGAATGAAATTCCTGAGGAAACCTTAACCTTCTGAAAGCTTTAGCCTTGCGATATACCGTTTACAACAAAAATACGCATAATTAGGGAGAACTCGTTAAATCTCACTAAAATTTGTGAGGGACCACACGACAAGCACTAGCTCTTAAATATAATAAGAGTCATCAAAATCGGTACACCCAGTAAAAAGTTGAGTGAACACATATAAAAAATACAGTTGAATTGAGAACCTTCTCCTTTTTTGAAATCGATTTAAAATTTAATAAACTTACTTCGGGTGTGTTTCATTTTAAGTAACTGCTGTATTTTTCCCACAAATTCACAAATTCAGCTGCATAAGTTAGTAAACTGTTCACTATGTAATCTATGCGTAGTTTAATTCATGACAATAAACCGTCTTCATGGTGTCAAATAATGTCTTAAGGTCTTGACTTTTTGCTTATCAAAGCATGTAGTATCCAGTATATTTTTATATTTTAGTAAAAAGGGTATAATTCAGAAGAAAATATGAATATAAAATATTTATTTTAAATATAACAAAAATTAATAAAATTAGTAACATTCAGTGTTTAAACATCTCTTTAGATGGGAACACATCGCTGACCGATTTATGTATAAATTCATATTGTACCTATTTTCCGTATAACATTTATTATTAAAATCACAGCGTAGGCTGAATAAATGTTAATGAAAGCTTATTCAATAAATTTCAAAATATATTTAAAACATACAGACTTGATTTTAGTGTTATATGAATGTAGTATATAAACACGTGCGCAAGAATTTCGACGTAGAAAGAATAAAAATATCAAGTAATTTTTTATTTTATTAATTAATAAATATACTGTGATATCAAAACTAAACTTTTAAAAACTATTGCGTACTCTACCGTTCGCTCATAGATGGCGCCGCTGGTACGTAAAATGAAACAGGCCCCACAAAGGAGCCGCAGCGGGAACCTTTTACCAGTGTCTATTTATAGATATGATTTTTCCTACGTTACCGTATAAGACATAAACGACACCTGTGCTTCGGATCGCGGTTTTTTTTAAATTTATAATCAATCAATAACATTGTCGCGTGTTATTCGGTTATCCGTTTTGGTTCTCGATGTTTTTTTTATGAATATATTTAAGAAAAAAAAATCAATAAGTTTTTTTTTACTATTAAAATTCACAGTCGCCTTAAATATAGTTATTTTATAGAGTACTCGTATTTACTCGGTGTTGTGAGCGTAATACATATTCTGCTTTGAAAAGGATATCATTTTTAAATTTATGGAAAAAAGCACCAATCCCCTTTAGAAACAAATAATTTTATATATGTATTTTCAAGATGTTAATTAAATCAACGGGTAAAACATTAACATCAATTTTTTCTTCCATATAAAATAAAATAATTAAATAAGTTTAATTGATGAATTAATATTTGAAAAAACTGTATTATTATAACATAATTGTCATCCACTACAACTGTAAAAAATGGTATTTGAACTTGTTTGGATGAATAAAAAGTATTTTATTGATGATTGAAAATTTGAACATGATACAGTAATCCCCCCTATAACGCGGTACTTTTATAACACATTTTCATATTATGTGGGAAGACTCTTACAACGCGTTTTCATATAACGCGGAAACTGCTATAGGGGGGATTATTGTATATAAATATATAGAGGAAGAGTGTGAACTAATAGTAAGAATTGAAAAATACAGCAAGTAAAATAAAATAGAGTGTGAATACTGTCACACTGACACTTTTTTCTTGGGTTACATTGCGACACTCTTTTATCGGTAAGACTGCAATTGCTCTCTTTTAACAGTAAGTAGACAACTTTATAATTTAGGTTTATTATTGCATAAAAGCAATTTTTTATAACAATATATTTACCTACTTTTATTTCTGGATTTTTTCGCGTTTACTTTTATTTAACTCCTCGCTTAACACATCGTATGTTACTATTATTGCTATTGTTATTGTTACCGGGACAAACTGAACAAATCTTAAGTGATAAGCAGGATTCCATTGTAGAGTCCCCGTAGGGCAGTTTCACTACATTACAAATAAATTTTGCCACTAAGTAGTTGTGTTTATGCACTTTGTACTTTGTACTGAACCGTGTACCCTAAAGTACCGTATTACTGGGTATTGGGATAGACCAGAGAACCTAAACCTTCCTAAACCTTTTTTCTCGTAGACTACTTTAAAAGTTCACTGGTTTCCGTGAACCCTCTGCTGCTTTGTTTGTAACATATTCATAAAACTCGTCAAAACAACTAAAAATGTAGTAGATGGGGGGGTCCATCTGGACCACTTTGGGAATTGCTGGGATAGATCATTATAAATCACTGGGTAGAGCGCAAGGCATCAAGTTCTGTACGCCACTGTATCGTTATGGGCAAGCGAGATATTAACCATGGTGAGAGGATCAAGTCGTTCCTCTCATCAATTGATCTTGTAAATAAACTTTTTTCTCTTAAAAGAAAAAAACATGAAAACACAAATATCGTCCTTAACTTGGATTACCGCCATCTATTAATTAAATGTTAAAAAACCATTTTTGGTCCGATATGCATATGTATTTTTTAATGTTCAAAGAACCACGAAAATTGCGTTTCCTTTGGCTTGTTTAGTAGACATATATAAAGTAACCTAAAGTATAGACAAAACAAATCACATATTAATTAAAAGCGATCATTGTAACACTATAGAAATTAATTTCACCGTTCTAATGCTCTAGAAAATATTGAATCCAGCTTAATGATATAAAATAAGACCTCATTTAATACGCACTCTATTGAAAAATCGAACTGCGTCGATTGCATAATTTTTTTTTTCAATCGTGTGCCATTTTCAATCGTTATTCTCGTGTTTACACGCGGCTTATTAATTAGGGACGGCCTATCAGGCGGGGTTTCCCCGGACTGCCCCAGTTTGCAGATTCCGTGTCATTCGCGAAGAACTATCTGCACACCACATTGTTATCCCTGTCTATTTTAATGTTTCAATCATTTTCGTTTAAAATGCGTTTCATGTGCGTTATTTATCTAAATGTTTGTAGCACATAGTGAATCGTGGTAGCTCATTGTTCGGGCGCTCGCTCTTAATTCAATGTACCCGTGCAACCCGAGTTCAAATCCTTGTGTTAGGTTGTTACTAGCACATTGTGGTAGAGCTTACATAACAACTACTTTGTACTTTCGATACAGTAACAAAATTGTTTAAGTCGAAATGATATCTTATAAAGTTTGTGATCGGCTGGACAAAAAACAATAAAGCTTATGTCGATGTATAAATGTTTATTTAAAGTAAAAGTTGAGTTATATTGAATATCAAACGCAGACTAGAATAATGTCTTGTGTTATTTTTTTCTCTCGGTTCCCGTTTCTCACTCCCCAGCGCAAATACAAGAAGCAATAATCCACAACCCTGAGCGCAAAAATTGCATTCCAGTACAAATTGAAATTAATTGAATTGAGTAGACAATCTTAGGTGAAAGGTATGAAATAGCAAGTTGCTAATGGTACAGAACTCAATACAAGTAAAGTAGAACCCGACAATGAGGAATATTGAATTGCTACCAAATATTACTAATAAAACAAAAACCTGCAGCCCTGGGTGAGACAAAACGTAGGAATTCGCAACCGAACTGAATAATAATAGATCAAAGAATAGAATCTATGTAGACAATATTGGTTAGAACGCATAGAATAGCGAGTTGCTAATGGCACAGAACTCAATACCTCAATCAAATTAATAAAAAAAAGAATACGCAACCATACGAAGTGGAAACGTAGGGATTTACAACCGTCCGGTTGTAATAACCTAAATGGAATAGTGAGTCACTACCAATCATGTCATGTTTAGTCAAATCTGCGACCCTGGGCAAGAGCAAAAACTGAACTCAATAATAATCAGTAGACAACCCTAGTTGAAAGTCATCGAGGAACTCAATATAATTCGAAAGGGTAGGCAACCCTAGTTGAAAGACATCGAGGAACTCAATATAAATCGATTGAGTAGGCAACCCTAGTTGAAAGTCATCGAGGAACTCAATATAAATCGAGAGAGTAGGCAACCCTAGTTGAAAGTCATCGAGGAACTCAATATAAATCGAAAGAGTAGGCAACCCTAGTTGTAAGACATCCAGGAACTCAATATAAATCGAGAGAGTAGGCAACCCTAGTTGAAAGACATCGAGGAACTCAATATAAATCGAAAGGGTAGTCAACCCTAGTTGAAAGTCATCGAGGAATTCAATATAAATCGAAAGGGTAGGCAACCCTAGTTGAAAGTCATCGAGGAACTAAATAAATAAATCGAAAGGGTAGTCAACCCTAGTTGAAAGTCATCGAGGAACTCAATATAAATCGAAAGGGTAGGCAACCCTAGTTGAAAGACATCGAGGAACTCAATATAAATCGAGAGAGTAGGCAACCTTAGTTGAAAGTCATCGAGGAACTCAATGTTATTGGAGCGAGAGTAGGCAACCCTAGGCGAAAGGCATCGCCGAACAGAATGCGCCAACGGGCGAAGACAGGCGCGTTGCGGAATAGCATTCTTACGTGTCCAGCGGCGCCGCTCTCTTCCAGCCCGTGACCGGTTCCAGCAGTTTACGAGCGCGGATGCGTTATGAAACCGAACTAAAGCCCGGCGGCTGTCGCAAGTGTGAGCTTAAGTCGAAACGATACGCTTTGATAACGTCTCATCAGTGTTTCATCCCAAACGTAAGTAGTGATTTGTTTTTCATTCCTTGTCTAGTACTCTGCAGAGGTGATATGACGTCTACATTGTTCCGTCACTATAGAGAGCGCGTGTTAAGTCGACAAAAATCGAAAAGAAGACAACTCGAAGTTAAAATGTAGCAAAATGGTGAAGTTTTTAGCTATATGTAAAATTAAGAGTTACATATAATTAACAGGTTGACGTAAATGGCGTCAATGGCCGTGCAACGCGTGTGCGTGTAGATGCATATGGCGTCTATAGCAGTCCTATATAAGTATATACTAACACAAAGAAACAATACAATTTTTTTAATTTGTTTTTCCAATAATTACTTAGTCTGGCCTTAAATACTGTTATAATTAAAAATAAACAATATATTACTTTTGAATTTGGAATCTGTCATTTTTATACGATTGTTCATTGTGTTTTCTTTTTTTCGCGCCAATCAATATTAAAATGGAGTGGGGTAAATAAAGAGAACCGAATCGCTGTGATTGCATTACATAAAGTAGGTATGGAGCCAAATACAATATTTAAAATCCTCCATACGTTTGGTATTAGTCCAATGTTTGTGTACCGGGCTATTGATAGGTACATTGAAACCTCCTCTGTTTGTTACAGAAAAAGATCTGACCGTCCACGTAGTGTTCGTAAGAAAAAGGCGATCAAAGCAGTAAAGGGAATTCGACGAAATCCTGTCAGAAAGCATAAGATTTTATCTCGAGACATGAAGATAGCACCTAGAACCATGTCGCGTATTTGAAATACTTGGTTCTATTCATTATTATATCATTGCTGAATTAATTTTGAAGCATGAAATCTTGATTGAATTCATCAAGAATTAAATATTTTTGGAAGCTCCCACTGATATCCAAGTGAACGTCAACGTGCTAATAGTAAATTAATTATGTAATATTAATATTCCTATAATATATCGTGGGTTCAATTGTGTATTGTGTAATCATTATTCAAATCAATTCTTAAAAATATCGCATCGTTTACAGTGCTTTAGATATTTTTATTTTAACAGAACAATGTTATTTGAACAATTGTACTATATCAAAGGTTCTATCTAATCACATACTTACTTTCACCTTTTTATTTCGGATTATTTTTTTTAAATCCCAATGTCTCAGCACGATTAGTTACACAAGGCACCCGTTCCAGGGTGATTCACGCCACCCCTCTTGGCGACACAGTCGATGGTCTATGAGTTCAGTTTCCGGCACGCACACTCGTTTACCGTGGTTTTATAAAAAAAACCATAAAGTCTTGCTCGCGCTCTCGGCTCTGCGCGTAAGATTTTATTTTGGATAACTTTCGTTTTTCGATCTTTTCCTGAATAAAGAGTAGTAAACGTGCCATCCTAAAAACTACAACTATAGTAACAATGATATCCACCCGCTCTTCTGTTGTTGCGCAAAAGAACAAACCAACAAACACATTCATAATATTAGCAAGAATCGCTGGAAACGAGCAAGCGATTTCATTGACATTAAGCGATATGCTCTGCTATCTGCAATACGTGTGTGTTTTTGACTTTGGCCGTTGTCAATCCTGAACAAACTCAGCTCAAGTAAAACCAAATCATCTCGAGCGTAAAATAACCAAACGTTGATCCATTTCAAAAATCAACTGCGTCGCATTTGCAGTGCTTGATACTGTTTCAGTTTTTCAACAAAAAAAAATGCAAGCTTAGCATAGAATATGTTATTTTACTAATTTCAAATGTTTACGTAATGTGATAGGTGAAATGTTCAATCGGGACTGGGCTGTTACGAATCATGTATCAATGCAGAAATTGTTTCTTCCTAAACAATATTTATATAAATAGTTATTGTCAATACATTTTGGTTTGCGCCTTACAGTATATTATATCACGTGCCTTGTAATTTTCTATCATACCCTGAAATGCTCTGATGCTTCAACTTTAAACTACAGCTAAAAAAACATAGAAAGACAAAAGAAATACTGAAACTTGATGGTAGACTTAAAAAAAAATCTTAAACAGGTACTAAATATTTATTCTTACGCATAAGTCACTCATTCCGAAAATATTCTAAATTCAAAATTGACACTTCTCGAGTGTCGGTATATAAAGAAAAATTACGTTAAATAGATACTTAAGAAAAAGAGCTTTGTTTATGGTTTCAAAATGCTGTTGCAGACCGTACCGCTGCGACATCTGCGGCGCAGCGTTCCGCAGACCGTACGCACGTACAGTCCACACCCTCATCCACAGCGGGGAGAAGCCGCACAAGTGCGACGTGTGCGGCACGGCCTTCAGGCAAGCCGATACGCCGTTTGCTTCATTTATTGCTTTTTTATTTATTTCTTTGTTCATTTATTCACTCATTTATCTTACTGGCGTGCAAATGTTTGCTAGCTTGGCTTCATAAGCTTCTCTATCTCTAACAATACGTATCCGGAGAAGTTGGTAGTTACATACATGGTTTTAAAGAATATTCATTTACCGTATACTTCTACGGGCTGGAATTGAAATTTTAATAAATTTTGATTGCACATGTATTCCCACTGAGTTGTGTTAGATGCTAATTGAAATTACTGGGCACAGATATTCACTTTGTCATTTTGTCCTTATGAATAAGTTAATCGTTTACCGTCAGGTAGTCGAAATGTTCCCTGTTATTAAGTTTCATAAAAAAAAATTAAACCACTTGGGATTTTCTTAACACTTTTTAGCTCTATAATTGTAGCAATGTTCGCTTTTTAGGAAAAGTAGAGTAGACTAGTTTTTACTGTTCTCATTATGTACACAGGCTAGATTTTGCTATTTTCATCAACACACACACAGTCCATGAAACTCGAAGCGAACTCTTGCGTCCCGCTAACGAAATTGCGTACGGAGAGATTCACCAAAGTGCGCAGACAAAAACGTCTTTCCAATTCATTTCTCTTGTTCGTAAATGTACCAGGATACAATGCAAATTCCCATATTTGTGTTGAAAAAAAAAAGTCACTGATCCACTGGATCCAAGGGATCTGTTACGATTAGGATTTTCTCGAGAGATTATACGCACAAGGTATTCTGAAGCATGAACTGAACCGATCACTAATATCACTAATACGCGATCTATTTCGAATTGTGTACAAACTGGATCTGCCAAGACCTCCTTTGTGTGGATATAATTTTTTGAATCTCTTCCAGAAAGAATAGCAGAATTTGAGTTTTTTTTTTTTTACGGAGTAGGCTGACAAACGAGCAAGTGGCTCACCTGATGGTAAGTGATCACCACCGCCCAT
>DWHO01002544.1:0-13173 GCA_018247575.1 Eurytides lysithous rurik
CCTGTTCTTCTCAGGACTGAGGCATTTTTTTCCGAACAGGTGGTAGAATCATTAGACGTCAAAAAGCGATTGTAAACGAATCCAATTTTGAATAAAGAATTTTGACTTTGACTTTGATTTGCAACATCAAATGTTTTGGAAATGCTTTGCCAATCCTTAAGATGGGGGGAGAAATAAACACTTCCACTTCATGCCGATTGTCTGTAAGTTTGTGGTACTTATCTGGTTCAAGCCTCAACAAAAATCTGATATTTAAGTCAAATTGTTAAAATCAAATTATGACAGTAAGCAGATTTGTATTAAAAATTGAAAATAATATGTATATCTTTGCAAATAAAGTAAATTGTCTATCCATTTAATACTTTTTATTTACTCACCACATTAGAATGCTTGGATAATGTGCATCCTTTAATATTCAAAAATTCAGTGAAATCAACAGTCTTTTTATTGCAACACGACCATCCTTTGTAAGCATCATGAAAGACAGGTGCACCGGGATGATGACAACATACATCTATAAAAATAAATATCTACTGTAATTGCATAAAGTTTAAAAGCTAAATTTTACAGAATGTATGATGTTCGTTCTAGAAAATTCTTACCTTCATCGTTTTTATTTGGATCGAAAACTTTGCCACAACCACGGTTGTAACATTGCACTAAGTTTTTATTCTCCGGCATTTTTTACCCTAAATGTCTGGCTAATATCCCTTAAAATATAATTCTAAAACCGTTCAATTAAACAACCAAAATCATGCATACAGTACAGACAGATGTTAACAGCAACATTTGACGTTACCGTAATGTCATTTAAAATTTGTCAAAAAAATATATAGATAGTATCAAAAAATACGAAAACACAGATTAAAATGCTCAATTTTTGCAATGCAAATTTGTTTATTTTAGTTACATAAGTATTCTACGACTGGATGGTAATAAGGTAAAGGTTGTTAAAAAGGAAATTTTCAATATAAAATAATTACGTATCAACAGTAGAGTTACGCAAAATAAGATACGGTTATATATACAGAAAATATAACGTGTGAGGCACTGACTTTGTTTGATGTTGATTTAATGCACAAATTGTAAATCCATCTCATGATTCACAGAAAATACCGTTTTTACTATCTACAATAAATTACAATGTATATGGTTTTCATTTAATTGATTTCTTTTTAAATAAATTTGATGTCACGTTAATAAACTTAAGTAATTTAAAAAATCGAATGATTTTCGACTATTAACAGATAACAGTTTTTATCATTGATATTGGGGTTTAAGGTTACTCTGAAAAGCCTTATATATAGACATTTAGCTGCATTTAATTTTCAAAGAAATTATACGTAAACGAAATATAGCAGTATCAAAGCATTTCTTTAATAATAATTTTACCAAATATATAGATCATTATGCTTTTTTTTACTATATTCTATAAATTAAAGTAAAAGTTAAAAAACCATGCTACATATCAATATAATTTACACGTTATTTTGTAATTACATTAAAAATGAACCATACTAGGTTGTAGGGAAAACTTCTTTATTTAAGTAGGGGTTATGCTTACTTAAGAGCCGTTATTAACAACAATAATATAAAATTATATACATTTTTTTAGTTAATTTAGTTACAAAAGTACCTAAACTGTATTATAATAATATATATCTTTTGTATATTTTTTTAAAGACATGCAAATAGACCCAAGAATGGGTCAATTTACATGCCTTCAATTAATACAATCTATTTGATTTGAAGTAATCAATATAGTCATAAGTACTCTATATTACATACGTATGTTCGTCGTATCGATAACTAAATTGTAACTGCACAACAATATTAATCCAATTTTTTACTTATTTTTCTAAAAAGAAAAGGCCATCAGTCATCGTAGCATAAACATAAGAGTTTATCTAAAATTTAAGTTTTTAGTTTAAAACCCAGCAAATTATTACTTAAGGCAAAACCAGCTTAAAGCAATATAATTAAATATAATTTCTGTTGTAACATGATTTCCGCTGCTGCGGCTTTTACACCCGTCAGTAAGCAATTGAACTATTGATTTAACATATTCGGAAATTAACAGTACAAACAGAAATACACGTCGATCACTTGAATTGGTTGCATTTGGTGTCCAAACTAGATATCATAATAAAAATAAATGGCTTTATGTTATTAACTTCCGCTCCAAAAAACGCGAGAGATATATTTGTTTCGTTCTAGTACATTGCCTTTCGCTTAACTTGGAAATATCGCGCTATTACACTTATTGTTACTTTTCTAACTTAAATTTTAGTTAGGCGCTTTGGATTCTTTTTTAAAGAGATCGACTATTGAATCGATTCTAATCAATGTCTAAACAATCGAAGTCTGAAAGATCTCTTTTTTAAAAATCTATTACATATAAACTATGATCTTTTTTATTTACCTGGATATGACTATAACACTAATCATAATCTAAAAATGTATTAAACCTACTACTACTACTACTACCTACTACTACGGTCGTGCCGTGCTACCAAGAGCGCTGGCTGCATTTTCCCGTTAAATGTTTATGCTTAACCATTGGGCAAGAAAAGATACAGCGTTCTTGTAATCAGATGCAGTAATAATTTCTGGAAATAGGTCATTAAGAAATTTTGAGATGCAAGGACTCCACGGACCCAGGGTCTCTACAGCTGACGGCAATAATACCTAAGCCACTGATAGAGTTATATTTGGACCCCTTACTTGTTTCGGCCGCATTCGATGCCACCCTGGCCCTAAGTGAAGTACCCCCTGAGATGAAAGGCTGCTAATGTGTCTACTCCAGTAGCGTCCCAAAGAAAAACTTTACGTCTCTCCCAAGGAATCAAAGTCGGTTGCCATCGTTACTATACCGGATGACTCTCGTTCAGATCTAATTATTCTTTTTATCTTTTTTTTAAATCTATTTATTCTCCTATATTATATTTATTCATCTTTTAAACTTTTTATAAAAGTACTCTTTATTATTTCCTTTTAACATCATAAATAAAATCATGCAGTATTATGAATATTTCATTCGTAACGCTAATTAAATATCAATGAGAAACTATGATTATCAATATACTACTAAAAGAAAAAAGAAATACCAATTTTCTGATCATAACTTTAAAATCGATAAAATAAAATTATTTTTCCAACACATTACTTGTTAAAATCGAATAAAAAAATCGTTTTCTTGGTTCAAAAAGTGTTTCTTCTATTAAACAATCTCAAGTTGCCATCCCTAACTGGAAGTTTTGTATTGACAGAATTGCGAATGTAGGCGAGCAGAATGTAAAAAAACCCTATTGGAAAAATTATAAATACAAATATTCACACACTCTAGTTACTATTGATCATGTATTTAATGAAATAGGCAGTGCTTGAAAGCCTACTATGTATTTAGTGAATCGGTGATTTTTTTAATAAAGAAAAATGTAATATGTGAAATAATCTTTGACGATATGTAAAACTATGCACAAATAAATTTTATTTTCTTGTAAGCAATTGAAGTAGGACAATGTTTTGATAAACGTTATATTGTTCGCAAGCAATATGAATTTAATGCGCAAATTGCGAGGGGCTTCTGCCTCTACATCTTCAGATTCTTCCGAAAGTCCAAATTCTTCTTCCCACGTTCAGCTTGGCCTTATGCATTTAAAAAAGCTGTTCGCAGAATACACCCATCCATCACAGTCACTTTCCGAAGCGGAAAAAGATGACAAACTTTACAACATGCTACCTCTCTTCTGTAAGGTAAAAAAATGAAGTGAATACTAATACTATAATTTTGATCGTTTTATCACAGTAAAGTTCATAAATTAAGAAGATCGTGACACATAGTTCACACTCACATGTAACATATAGTTTACTATTAATATAATAAGTGTAATAGTTCCTTATTTCATACTACATAGTGCCTTGTCAAATACAAAGAAAATTAATCTTTAAAAACATTGCTTTATAACACAGGTTTTTGGAACAAGTCCTTCTAGTGAAATGAATGAAAAGTTCTGGGATATTCTTTCATTCTGCCAACAAGTATCGAAACTTATGGTATCAGAAATACGAAAAAGAGCAAGCAATCAAAGCACTGTGGCAGCTAGTTGTGCAATTGCAAAATTTTTGGAAATAGAGAATTCTGAAGAGTCTAGCAATGGATGGATGTTGTTGTCAACACTAAATCTTTTAGCTGCAGGGGATCAATCCTTAATACAAGTGAGATACAAGACACATTATTAATTTTTATTCAATTTAGGTTTATAATATTGCTTATACCAGTCTTTATTGTTAAGTTATTTCAAACACATTATTATATCATTTCAAAAATGTAAATTGGCTTACAGTTGCATAATCATAAATTATTATTAATGTATTATATACTTATATTTGAGTAATTATATACAAAGTTTTGAAAATAAATGTTATATCTTGTCTTAAACAAACCCTCTGTGTTTGTTTTATAGGTCATGACAACAGCAGCAATACCTTCAACTTTAGTGAAATGTCTATATTTGTTTTTCGACCTCCCTGAGATTCCTGATTCAGAGGCCGATGTTCAAGATGCAAACAGTGATTTCACTCCAAGAGAGAGAAGGATTCTACTACAGAAGATTTTTGTACAGGTTATTTTATTCAATTATATTTTCACATTTTCTTCTCATGTAGAATACATTTAAAATTGGAATGCTTTATGACAAGGAGTTGTATAAATTATTATGAAAGAATTTCTAACTGGTTGGATGCTAATAGTAAGACTGACATATGTTTTTTTTAAGGTACTTGTTAGGCTGTGTAGTCACCCTTTTCCATGTGAAGAACTTGCCAGGAAGGATGATTTAAGTCTTTTATTCTCTGCTATCACTTCCTGGTGTGCACCACACAACATCATGTGGAGAAAGTCTGCTGCAGAAGTTTTAATGACACTGTCTAGACATGGACTCACACAGTCAGTCGTTCAGTATATACATAGTAAGTGTTTTGGGTGATTAAATGAATCTTTTATTTTTTGTGCTTCTGTTGGAATATATTATTTTGTTTTAGATAAAGGATGTGTGGCACTTTGTATCGAAAATATGCAAAGAATACCAGAGTTGACACCGCTGGAGGTATGTATGATTATTTCATATACAAGGTGCGGACTTAATGTCTACGGGCAATGCCTTTGAAATCCTTTAGTATAAGGTGTTTGTAATAAAGAATAAATAAATAAATATCAATAAAAAAAAGTGAGATATGATGATCTTATTCTTTTTTTAGGTTGTGGAGATGTTTGTTGCAGTTTTTTGCTTTCTTAAGGATTCAAGTGAAGTTAGTCAATTGCTGCTTGATGACTTCCGTTCTTGCCAAGGATATCTATTTTTATCTGAGTTTTTACTCAAGTAAGTCTATATTTTTTTGTTCAGAGAGTACAGTAACTGTACAAAGATTTTTTTTATTTTGTAAAAATTTTTTGCTGATTGTTTTTATTTATTTGATTTTTTTTTATTTGTTATCACTTCAGACATGAGAGACACGATGTACCTGATTATTTGACATCAGGGTAAGCTCATTATATTGTTAACTATCAAATTAACAGCTATGTAAACCTATCAAAAGTCTTCTACTTTCATTTGATATTTCTTACTAACATTTGACTGCTATCTGTCTATTATCACTATTGAAGGTAATACTTCTTTTTTATTTAGTTAACTAATATAATGCATACACCTAACCTTTTTAAATTTGTTTTTAAAACTGCAATACTAAAACTTGTTTATAAATTGCTTGTGTTATATTTTAATATAGATAAGCATTTATTATTTTAAGTAATCCTATTTCTAAGATTAATTAATTCGCTACAAAATGAATGATCTATTTATATTTCTTTTTTTATTAAAGGTCATTGAAACTTATGCAATAATTTTCAATAAGTCACTCATCACTATTCATTTTTTATTTTGATGTTATCTTAATTTTTCATTCTTCCATGATGCAATATATGAAATTGGTTTGTGTTATAGAGTGCCATTGGCTGATATTGATTTGAAAAATTAGTCGAAAAAACATTAAAATAACAGTTGTTATGTGTATGCACTACTGTGATCAGGTTTCATCAACACAGTGTAATACATAACAGGTTATCTTAAAATGTGTCAATAATGGTTTAATATTAGCAAAATAAAATAAATATATCTGAAAGTATTCATTTAAATCATAGAAATCCACACAAGTGAATGTAAAAAATATTTATTACCTACTATAATTATGAGTTATGTGCAAAGTTTGAATCCATAATAGATACTTAAGAATATTATTTTTTTTTTCCACCATGAATGATTTTTGTTGCACACTTTGTCTGTGTACATGAACATGTGATATGAGTGTTGTTTATGCATGATATAGGCTAGAAGAGGAACGAGTGAGTGGCACCGAAGCCAAAGCGGCATTACGCAATCTCGTTTTGATGATCTCCTCGCTTTGTGCGTGCGGTTTCTCCGAGCTGAGGCCCACCCGTGCCAATACGGAGCTGTTCCAGTTGCAAGGTTTCGTGTTGCCCCAGCCATCTACGCCTGGTCAGGCGGTGCGAAATGTCCAAGCTTTTCAGGTAGGAATTTTTCATACACCGGTCCACAGACAACTTTGTAATTATTTATTTTTGGTCTAATCAATGCAGAATGAACTAACCGTCGAGGTTTTGCGGTATTGCTTGGATTTTATTAATCCAATATTCAATAAAGGAACCAAATATCTATTATCTGTATAGGTGATATGGATGGCATTTAATATAATAAATCATCATTAAAAGTTCAGTTAGAATTTTATTACTATTCAAAGTTCTGAAGTTAATGGTAAAGATTATCAAGCTACTACTACCACCATGAGTTCTAACACTTTAATTCGTCCCATGATAATCATGATCTTGTAATATACTCAAAACTTAAAATTCAATTTCAATTGATCCTAATGGAATCTGTTTAAAAAGTTTAATTTTATTCTTTGTGGTTATTTAGGTTAATTTTCAATGAAAATGAAGTCTTCATCAATTAAATGACTACAATTTCAAAATTTGTATCCTGTATATATTTGTTTTTTATATTGTGAGCCTGTACTGTGTGATTGTATTTTGTGTCAGTCTACTTCCGTTTAAAATTACGATTCGTATGCATGTGATGATATGATATTTTTTTTTATTTAGGTACTACAATCGGTGTTTATAAAGTCGACGTCGCCGGCGCTCTGCTGCACTATTTTGGACGCTATATCCAGCGTATATCACGCGGATAACGCCAACTACTTCATTCTGGAGAACCAAAACACACTGAGCCAGTTCTCCGAACGGATCTATGTGAAGAACTCTGAAATACAGGAGAAGTTCTTCGAGTTGTTGGAGTTCATTGTGTTCCAATTGAATTTCGTGCCGTGCAAGGAACTGATCTCGCTATCATTGCTGTTGAAAGCGAACAGATCCAGAAGCTGCAGCATTCTATGCATGAAGACATTATTGAATATTTTAAAGTGAGTGTTATACTGATTTCAAAAATAATAAGAATTATTATAAAATGATCCTTTTTGTTACGGTTTTTATCACGTTATTTTTTTAAATTGAAATTTCCGTAATTTTATATTAAGTTTATAGCGTGAATGATCATGAGTCCGATTATCAGCAAAATAGTTTCGTTGTACAATAACTGGCAATACAGTGGTACCATTCCACATCCTAACACTTTAACGACTGGCAACGTAATTGTAACGCCACATGTGTTTTTGATATACGTTTTAACGGTATAGCCACGCAGCTATTCCCACTGCTGAATGGGTTGAAGATGATGGATGATAAGTGATCACCGCCGCCCATGGACATTTGCAGCATTGCAGGACTAGCAAATGCGTTGCCAGCCTTTAAAGGAGGAACGTTTGAAAGAGGAAAGGGGGAGAAGTGAGAGAAGGAAAAGAGCGGAAGGGATGGAAGGGAGAGAGGGGGATGGACCACCGGCCACCTCACTCGCCGGATCAAACGTGGAAGCAAAAACACTTCCACTTTACGCCGATTTTCTGCGCGCTGAGCTATACGCGATGGGAAGCGACACTCTAACTACACACACCAATCTATGTTTTCAACTAATTGTTGAAATTGATTTAATTGCAAATCACATTTATCACTTTGGTTCACTTGACAGACAGAAATATAATATATATTTAATTTTATATAATATACATAGCGATTTCTGTGAAACCATTGTACTTTAGTTACACTGTAACCATTGCAATTACCTTAGATCACATAGAGCGGACTTAATACCCTGAGGCATTCTCTCCGTTTGGGAGATCCGATCTAGATACTGTACAACGATGCTAGCACCTAACGGAACAGTAAAACCACGTTTAGTGATGTAATGAAACGGATTAAATTGTTTAATGTAAAATATGCGTAAGATAATTTATTTTTGTATGTTAAATGTGTAGAATTACAAATTGTTAAAAGTAAATAAATATGCATTAAACTATGGAACTGACAAATTGAAACGGTGTTATAATCCTTGTCAAAATAACTTAGACACTAAAATGTTATCTTTTTATGTATTTGAAATCTTACTTTGAATATCATATCTCATTATTATTATATTCACCTATTTGTTGGTTAGTTTAGTGAACGAATTTCTCTCATATTTATATCACTTAGCATGAAATGTATATAAGATAGTTGGTATTTTTGTATGTTTTAATGTATCGGTAAGATTCCCCCGAGGCGGAGATAAAAAAGATAATCATCCACCAGAGATGATTTCAAGGTGGCTGTTTTTAAGAACCTATAAGATACTTCTAGAAGGCGATGTGTTTGAAAAAAAAAAATAAACAATGTGAATACAAAGAATAATCACCCAATCATTAACTTATTACAATCCCTCTCGTTTTCGTTAGAAGATTTCTTGAACATAAGATTGCCGGGGCGAGTCTATATGACTTATTTTCTTTAAACATGTTAGTTTTTAATTGAATTAAAAAAATATATCTATTATTTCTTCTCCCCAATTCTTAGTTTCAATAATCCATGTAAGTCAAAAATAATCTACGATTTTGGTGTTTAAGGCATATGTACTCATTTCAGGATATATATTGCATGACCCGTTGGTTTAGTGTTTAGTGCTCCCTGACCCAGGAAACAATATTTGTTCTGTGACACGGTGTTAACTATCTATATAATAATGCCATAGTACAGGCTCTGCCTAGTTGGAAATCAAACGGTCATGTGTGAGATATCATATGAAAATTGATATTTATATAAAGCCAACATCCGGCAATCTAGTATTAACAAAAGAACTTTATGTTCCCACCACTTCGTTTCTCCGCCACAGTGGAACGCAATCTTAGCATTTCACTTTTGTGCAAAAATGTTCATTGTACGACAATATGTGCTTGTTCACACGATTATCGACTAGCTAATACCGTTCGTGTGAAAGGGCCATGGATTATTTTGCACATGCACTGTTACATGTCATGCGAGATGCGTAGGTGCCGAAGTCTTGAGACTGTAAATAGCTATAGTTAACGTGTTTATTTATACTAGTTCGATTATATTCACATTTTAAAAAGTTATTTGTTTTGTCAAATTCTTTGAAGAGCTTCCGTTCGTTGTCTATGGTCCGTACTGAATTTAGGTTAATTTGTGTTCGTATGTGGTTTGGATCCCCAATTGACACTGACAATAATACGAAGCCTCGTGAACCTTGTATTCCACCACTGCTTGTTGCAAGTAGAGAGCAGGAGGGAAGGTAGCAAATTACAAACTATTAGTAATCCCCGTGTCAAAAGCCGAACGTAATTTTAATAAATATGAATATTCAACCTGTTTTTGAGTTTTATTTCTTGCATAAATAACAAAGGTCCAACTACAGTCAAAATATCTACGATTTAGAAAATCAGCACGCCGAGTTTATTTAGTTTTTTTAATAATATAACAAAAGAGATTTTCGAATTGACTGCCAACGCTGAAGTGATCCAGCGGGTAAACGGGTCGGCTGAGGGAGTCCAGGGTTCAGTCGCGGCCGATCGCGTGCGTGTCCTGCGGGGGGTCCAAGCGCAGCACAGAGGCGGCCGGCGTGAAGTAGCCTTCGTAATGGACGGCCTCGGGGGTGGTGTCGTAGTGGTAGTGGCCGCCGTCGCCGTGCGCGCTGAAGCCGTGGAAATGCTGCACCCGGAGGTCCAGGCCCTGGGGCAGGCGGAGGGTGAGGACGGCAATCGAACGGCGCCTCTATGTCGATTCGCATAGCGTTCACAATCGAATGCGAGATAATTTTGTGTATGACGCTATAGTATATTTTATTAGATTAGGCACAAACGCCTATATTAATTAACAACTCCGACTTGGAATTTGTGTCTATATATAAAAAAAAATATCTTAAAAAGCATAAGGACATGAAGCATTCATTAAATAAAATGTTGTGGTGCAAAATATGGAAATACAGTTTTTGTTTTCATGTATCTCAGTATCAAAATGTTATTTCCCACACATACACATTATATATATAATATAGGAAGATACTCACGAGGTCACCGGTGACGAGGGTTCCGAGATGGGTGATGGGCGCCCGCATCTCGAAGTAGTGCAGCCACTGGTCCACGTCGGAGTCGGAGCAGAGCGGGGCCTGGGAGAAGTCCGGCATCACGTGGTGCTTCACGCGCCCCTCGCGCAGTACGAACATTCCCCCGAGACCTGAACCCGAGACCGTTTTATAAATACTACTAAACATCAACAGGACATTTCACCAGTTCGGTGAAATTTCCGACATGGATCTCATACCGATCGAAGGCATTCCCACCAATAAATGTCGCGACGTTAAATTCCACGGTGCCATGGAATCCGCTGACTTCCACGTACCGATTGCAGGCATGTCTACCAAGCAATGTCGTAATGGTGGAAAACGCCGACTCTACAGTACAAGGCGCGGGCCTTGAGCTTTCGTGATGACATGAAACCACTGCTCTTCACACTTCGAAGACGGTCGCTAGCTTAAAATTGTAATTTCTAATTTTATTTTAAATCAATTATTATTCGAATTCATTTTAAATAAATTGTTTTTTTCGAGTCCTCCTGCGTCGGAGCTCGTAATTCGTCTCATCAAATAGCATGTAATACACATGCATTGAGCATACACAAATATTGAGCGTCTGTGTGTATGGCATAGGTTTTATATGGATATAAAATTTTATTTCGTTGACATATTAATATATAGATATATTTTGCTGTGGGGAGACAGATTTACAAAGTCCACCTACGGGAGTAACACCCTTGTCTATTAAAAGATATTTCTAAGTCAAAGTAATTCCCGGTCAAAAGATATAATATCTGAAACCTAGAACGATTTCGAACTGTTGCAGTCTAAAGAACTATAGTTGATAACAGTATAAAAATATGAAGTGTCTTAATATGCCTTCGCGCAAAATTATAAAATAAATATAATGTACATTACCGACTACTTTATCCCCGTATTGTTCCTTCAGCGTCTCCCGGATGGCGGTTATGAAGTTTGATTGGCCGACGCGTTTCTTTGCCTCTACTTTAAGAACCTGTAACATTTCCCTTAAATTTACCAACGAACTAATAAATTGTTTTCCGTTCAACCGTGTCAACACTTGTTGCACTTTAAATCGTCGACAGTTCCTTGACAATTTTAATTCATAATTAGAAAGTATGTAAATGATTTGGTTGGTGGAAGTCATCCAACACTCAGACACATAGTCTTAAGTTGCTTTAAATCCAGGGCGATGTGAAGACTTTAATAAAAATTAAAAAAAAATTACTTATTTAGATAAATTTCTCTTTAATTATCAATGATTGTTTTAAAATATGGTTAAAGATTAAACATTTTTTTACGTGAATACATTTTGCATTGATTAATTTAACGCATAATAACTAAAGAATCTTTACAAAGCAATTCTTGTTAAGTGCGAAAACAAAGGAAAACTTTTTCGAATTAAACTAATGTGAATGTGGAACAGTTATGGTAAGTGCTATTGCATATCTTTAAATAGGTAGCTTCGAAGCTGTAGCTATTAAAGCTGAATTTTTCTCAAATGTATTTCGTTACTTGCCAAACTTTTCAACATTTCTATTTAGATGGAAAGCTAAATGTGGAATGGGGGATACCGTGCTCTCTTTTATGCCACAATCTACACCGCTTTCTGGCTCCCACTATACTGTTGCGTGCAATTTGCGAACAGCGTTTTTAGTTAACAATTACGGTAAACAGTTCACATCAGCTCCCAGTTACATTTGACAGTACATAGCGCAGAATCAAATCCCTCAACATCCTTACAAGGCAGCTGATGAGTTTCAAGTGACTTATAATTTATATAAACGTCTAAATTCACGGCGGAGAAACGTACCTTGCCAGGAAGGCCGTCGGTGAGAAGGTAGTTGCCCAGCAAGGCAGTACGCGTCTCCGTGGGGGGCAGACGCTGCTGCAGGTAGCCGCTCGAACCCTTTGCAGCGCCCACTGGCTCCACAGTCACCACCCGGCTTCCTTGGTCCACCACGCCGTTCCCCACCCTCAGGTTTACGATGCCCTTTTGGAGATAGATACACTACTATGAAATTTTAGGTCATACATACTTTGTGGATCTTTATTCAAATTTATACAAATATCAATAAATCATTATTATTATTGAACGTTTGGAGTGGTACCGCTCCATTGCCAGTTATTCCGCCATTTAAAATGTATAGTTGCCATCTTAATTGCCGAGCAGAAAGATATACCGGTGGTAGAGCCACGCAACAGCTCCCGTTGCTTCTAAATGAGCCAGTTTGAACCATTCCGGTACCAAGACCTCAAATAAAATCGGCGTAAGGCGGAACTGTTTGCAATTCCGCGTTTCGTCCGGTAAATAAAGTGTCCAGTGGCGCACCCCCTTCCTCCTTTTAGGAAAAGAGGAAGGAAGTGCGCCACTCCGGATTCCTCCCCCCGTCCTCTCATTTCCAAAAATTCCTATCTTAGAGACTGGCAACGCATACATACAGGGCCGTAACTAGGCAGGGGCAATAGGGGCACTTGCCCAGGGCCCAGGGCCTAGGGGGGCCCCGGAGAGGCCCAAGAAGACCCCGATAAAAAATTATCTTAATTATTTTCATTCGTATTTTAATGAATATTCCAAATCACATATATAAGTAACACCACTGGTGGCTCAGATAGACGG
>DWHO01002545.1:0-13171 GCA_018247575.1 Eurytides lysithous rurik
ATAATTAATTTACTTGTACTGCTTATCGACCATGCGCTGTATAAAATATATTAAAGAAATATATAGTTTCTTTACATATATATATATATATAATATTAAGAAAGAAAATCTCGTATCGTAAGGGCGTTTTAGATACATAAACTTAACGGAGACGAACGCCCAGATTCGGATCAATTATTTGTAGGTCACACAAAATTTTATCCATTATCCATTGGAATCGAAGCTACAACCCGTGACGCCGAAGCCAACAGCTTAGCAAAGGCGCCCAATGGTCTATCCAAATATTGTGTTGTATTAATACCTACATATATTATTTTGATTGTGTGATAAATTAAGTGGAATGTTTTTTAGGTATAACCCCGTGCATCCCTCGAACAACACTCGTGAAGTGGCTGGTAGCCCCTCACGAGTCACCCCTCTGTCTGACTTTATTTCTACCTTAACTACCAACGGCGCATTTTGTCGCATTTTGTCTCTAAACATTAACAGGTAAATTACCGCAGCCTTCTTTGCAATAACTAAAGTGAAACAATTGGCGGATGTTAATACAGCTCAACTGGTTTTTAGCTTAGTTGTTTTTCTTGATGGTAGCATGATGATGCACCTAAAATAGATTCAGTATTAATTATTTAAAAAAAGGGCTCTGCAAGCTCGATAAGCTGAAAAAATCCTTGACGAGTATACGCATATTTAATAAAATTCAACAAAGCATATATCTTAGATGTACTACTTGGCACTTTTAAAACTAAGATTAAAAGTATTTTGTTGCCTAAAGCCTAATTATACTGCTCGGGAGCTTTCTGGTAGATCAAAATGCGTGGAATAGATTGACTCGTATGCAGTATTGATGATTATTTATAGTATTGCTAAACATAGTATCGGTATTTTCAAAGAGCGACTGTTGAGTTTTTGGCCTGCACTGCACGACTGCATTCCGTGCTAGTGGTACCTTTCTCAGGAATAAAATGTAAAAATGACGAATCAAAAATTCTCGTAAAGGTCTATTTGAATAAATTTATTTTGATTTGGTTTGAAATATTAGATGATCTGTTTGTTCGTTTGTCTTATGCTCCAATATATAAAACAAAAAAAGGAGGTCTGAGTTATATGGTGGATCCATTATCACTTCCCAACAAAACTCTTGGTCGAAAATGTGGCAAAAAAGGAAAGACATTATGTGGGCCGGCAACATCATATTATTTACGGAGAAGTTTTTGTGATAAAAGGAACCTTTTCTGTTGATCAATTCCGGAAGTTTTTCTCAATTTATTGCTTGAACCTTATCAGCTTGGCAAAAAAGATCCAATTCGGCTTTGCCCGACGGTAAGCTTATAACGAACGAAACCTTTTCAACCCTACCATATGCACAGCATCATCTTATTGCGTATTAATCCGGTTATCGCTATAGTCTGTAAAGACTGATTTGATCTTTTTCAGCCGTTCTTGTCATAGGTGATCCATTTTTCGTCACCAGTGATCAATCTCTTCATTCTCTCAAAAAAGGATCGGCCTAATTTAGTTTGAACCAAGAGTCGCAAATGAGTGCACATTCCGTTTTAGCCACTAGGATGCTAAAAATTTCTAACTCCAATTCGAGGGATCTTAACTACTTTACTGGAAAGTTCTTCAGCTAAGTGGTAAGTACGAATATACTGATCTTGCTCCACGTTTCTAGAAATGGCATCCACTTTATCTGTAACGGGGCGACTAGAGCAAGCTGGCTGACATCAAAATTCTAGTACTAGGCTAGTCTTTTCTACGAAAACACTAAAACTAACTTTATGACACTGCAGTAAGTCCATAAATTTCCCAATTTTTTTTCGCGACTACTTTTTTTAATACAAAGCATCGTTTTATATTAAATAAAACAAGCAAGTAATGCGCCTGATGGTAATCAACACTCATTCTCATAATAACACAGTGTCACACAGGACCTGCTTGGTTCGTCATACAAAGTTTATCTCTGTGCCCAGTAATTACACTGTTAATATAGCTCTTATAACCGGAACATAGTAGCGGCAATGGCAATGCACCCCCATCACCTCAGCTGGACTCTGCAAGAGTTCTACCACCTACAAAAATAATGTATCGCATTTTTCTATTTTTGGTGATAAAACTTCAAATTGTATCAAACTTTTTCTTTATATTCGCTCATTACGGCGGACAGAAAAACGTTTGAATAACGACGAAAAATTGTTTGTACTTCTTACCATTCTTTTAAAAAACCAAAAAGAAATTACTACAACTTCGATAAAATATTAAAATACTTTGTCCCAGATCTATTATTATTACGATCAAGCTGAACACCATGTGTCCCTTTTCTCTTACAAATCTACTATATATTGATCATTCTATGTGTCAAGACAGGAATCTTCGTGTAAGGTACACAACATTAGATGGTCGATATAAAAGGTGTTATGAGGTGTGGGCCTCGGTGTACGAGTAAAAAGTAAATCAACTAAAACTTCATATGTCAATTCACATCAATCTTTTGGTGACCGTTGCAGACACAAAAGGTGACTGCAAGTGTGCATCAACTTGTACATCTAAGTGTTTGCAGCCACCTCTCGGCCGGTTGATTCGAGTCTCGGGGATGTCCTAATACCTCGGGCGGAATCTCGACAAGTTTCAAAACGGTAAGGTACGGTTGGTCGGTAAAATAGGGATTGGCGCTTGAAATGCCAATCCATCCCGCACCGCGGCAGTGGGCTGGACATGGGGTGTACAGCACCACTGCACTCCAAAGAGCGCAGAAGCGGGTAGCATCGTCACGCGTCGGGGCTGCCATCTAGTTCAGCTAAAAAGAGGGCTAGGTTCCAAACCGCAGTAGCTCTCATAAGCGACCGTTCAAGCGCTAGCAAGCGCCGCTGTTGATTCCTCGCCCGAGGAGATGGAGATGAAGACATCCTCCAGGATGCCCATTAAGACTCGAATGAGCTGGCGAATCGCTTCCGCAATCGTCGGGACGAGTATCGCGTGGGAGTCCTCTGACTCCCATCTTGATGGGACGCTCCTCAGGAGGAGCGTAACAATACCACACGATTGCATGGTCTGCACGGCTGTACTTGGTGAAGTGTCATTGCATCATCCGATACTCTACAGCTGAATCCAGGCACCCCTCTACCGAATGTCTTGGCATTAGGTGGGTGACCCAATTGCTGCTTTAAGGCAGCAAAATGTTTCACTCACCTAGGTAGAAACTCCACCACAATCGGTGGGTATTTGCGCCTCTTCTCCTGAGGAGGTCGGAGACGGCGGAAGCGGAAGACGCTCGCTGACAACCCTAGAGGGGTTGAAGACGGCGCTGCTGCAGCGCCGGCATAGATGCAGGAGACGGGTGTTGGTGGGGGAGAGGGGCGAAGGGCCTGGGGTTGGATGCCAGCATCGCATACGAGGACGAGTCCATCCCGGCCTCACTATCTTCGTTACCCTCCTGCGCCTGGAGGCACTCCTCGATCTCCGCTCTGAGATATGCCTCCAGCTTGTCCTCCTCTGTCTCCCCCTCTTCTGAGGGAACGCCGTCCAGCCAGGGGAGTTTGTCCTCATGTACAACAGAGTGTCCCGGGGAAGTACGCCACCGGGTGGCCTTAACTGACGCCGAGATGCGCCGGGATTCCCCTGATAGTGGTATCAGGGGAATCACGGCGCATCTCAGCGAACGTTGGTTGAACTCCCCGTCTGAGCGTGTGCTCAGACGGGAAGTTCAGCTCTCCTTAGCGCTTGGCGGCTGTTGGGCTGCGGAATCTGGCTCGAGGGCTGGACCGGACGGATTTGCTAAGAGAATATGTCTCTAGCTATCACACTACATACCACACTGCTGCCTCGTGCGCCAAGTTTTAGGTGTAGGTGGGTGACCTATCTCCCGCTTGTCCGACATAATGGTCTTAAGGCGCGTCCGGTTGCAGCACCGAAGAGCTTTAGTTGGTGGACGACGGCAGCACTTCGTCAGCCTCACTTCCTCACTTCCGATGCCTTTGGAGACCTAAGGTTCCTCCGACTTTGGGTGTGAGTGGTGCTGGGCGGGGCTTACTTTTACTGGGCCAGATTCCGCTTTAAGGCCTTTAAGGTCCCCACCTCTACACCTCTTTACTCAGAAAGTGTACTCTACTACTGTGAGTAATGGGCGGTGGTACGGTATCGCTCGGGCGAGCGCTAGGAAGAAAGGGTTCCCAAGTGGGCGACACCCGCTGCAGCAACAAAATTGATAACCTTATAATAGATACTCAATAATTTTCTATTACCTAACATCACGTTTAAAAACCTCAATCTCAAAGAACGTGGGGAAGAAATCATAACAGATCCTTAGGAAACATCGCAGAAGGTAGAAAACTTAACAATTATTTTTTTTTAAACGCTGCCCCTATTGTAGAATGTGAATTGTAGAAATATCTTATGTTATAAGGGCGTTTTACATACATAAATTTTACGCGATTCCAAATTCGAAACAAATATCTGTAGTTCGTACAAATATTTGCCCCGGGTGGGAATCGAACCCACGACATACGATGCCAAAGCCAATAGCATAGCATCTGCGCCAAACGTGCGCCATCATTAATTACTGTAAAAATTTGCATACGCTGAAGAACGGAACAGAACCGGTTTATCTTTCCTCTGTCTCTTCTCTAGAAAATTCACGTAAAACAATGAGCCTTTGCTAATGACGATGGAAACCTCATCATTGACCAAAAATAATAGCTAAACGATGCCGTTAATACTGTGAACCTGTTCACCCCACATATGTATTGTACAAAAATTTAGTTGGAAACGAGTGACAGTTGAATTTCCTACACTCACTTCCCTAAGAATTAAAGTATTAAAAGCTCCTGGATACACTGGGATCGATAGAATACAGGATATTTTTAATGCAATGTAGGCTACGGGAAAATACTCTAAAGACTGGACATAATCCTATATCCTACTTAATTTTGTCCTTTTTTTAAGGTCTTCATATAAAATGCAACCAAAATTCTAATTATTTATTATTATATAATATATTATTATAATAATGATTCTATTCTTATATTAAAATCAAGTCAGATCTCGCAAGGGCAGGCGAATTGCGCAAAGATAAACAGTAGTTGGCAACAAATATGAAGTGTAAGGTAATTTGAAAAACTAACAAATTCAATATGCATTTTATAACGCGCTTCTAAACTTTTGACTGTGTGGAGCGTCTTCAAATAGTAGATATCTCTACTCTAGATTCCTAAAAACCTATAAGTTAAAGTCGGGGGACATTAAAAGTCGAATGGACTATTTTCAACCTGTTCGTGTTTAGAAATGTAGTTTGCTAAGGACTGTTTATATATATTTCACCTTAGCAAACTTTAAATAAGAAAACTATAACTAAACTTTAAATAAAAATAGATAATTACGTAAGTATAATTGTTGTTGGTCTTCTATCGGGCAGCGCTGGACAAAGAGCAATAATTTAGTGTGTCTTGATTTGATTTACTTGATATTCTTATATTTTTAAATAATATAATTGGATATAAAATCAATTAAATTATATTCAACGATCTTACAGTTGAACATACTACTAATTTCTGAATAACAATATCGAAATGGTACAAATAGTAACTGTTAAATCTGATCAACACATCAACATTTTTATTGTGACTAATTTCATTGTCAAACTATGTCTTTAGACATTTTAATAATTAAGTACTTTCATACTTTATTCATACTCCATTGAAACGATTAAACAAAATTAAAGCGTTAGAGTTTTCCGTGAAAGTATTCAAAAGTTTTAATTAAATAAAACCATAAAATATGAACTGCTTGTAAGATTTAAATATACATTCTCTTATCAGGTATGCACTTAATTCGACAGAAGAAACTAATATTGATACATAAATTACTTTATTTTAATCCATTAAGCCTAAAATCATTATTAACATTTTCCGTAGTAATAGTATTAATGGTGGCGTGCGACAGGAACGGCATGAGTAGCGTGGCCCTGGCGGTGAACGACGGCGTTGAATCTGTAAATTTTAATAGAAAATAAATAAAAGGTGCTTTTTTTTCATTAAGAAGAATTATTATATTCAAAAGAAGTATAAGAATTATCCCTTTAAAAACTATGCTTAATCATGCTACAAGAGTTCAAATGTTGCCAACCAGCTACGGTATGCATCAGAATTGAAGAAAATAATAACTTAAAGTCATTGTCACTTTCTTGTATAACACGAAACTTTTTAAACGTTAATTTGAACTAGTGACTGACGTTACATACCCATTGTGTGCATCGGCGGTGTATTCGACAGTGCGGATGGTACCGTCAGACTCATGCAAGCTATAGGCGCCATGCACTGCGTCACCTTCGCGGGCCTCCTGTTGGGACTTAATGTCACCAGTATGGGGATCAGCTACGGAGTACTCGAACGAGTAGTGAGGGGGCGCCTATGAATTGAGAAATATACATTTACTTTTGAATAACGTAATAAAATCGTTTAGATATTCAGGGTCGGAAACTCACGTAGTGCTCTTGCTGATGGGCATTGTTTCCTGAATAAAGAACAGGCTGGTGTTGGACGACAACAGCGGGTGCTCTGTAGCCGATGTGTCCATATCCTTGATTGTAGCCACCGTTGTACTGGCCAGTAGCCAAAGCCAAGAAGGCGCTGACAGCAATTACCTATGAATAATCAAAAATAAGTGTTCGCTTTCTACAACAACACTGTGATATAATTGTATAAATAATAACTCCTACCTTTGCGAACATGATTGAAGTGTTGATTCTTTTAGTTTTAAGAAAAGACTGATACTTCATATAAAGTGAATTCGCTTTTTATACCAAGATATAGCAATGTAAGGTATTTAATTTTGAGTACATTCTTATGCCAATTGTAACTGGTTCACTATATAAGGCACCTTCTATATGACAATTTAAAACAAGACACATTCATGACCAGTTAATTAAATAATTATCGCTATCAAGGCAGTTCAACTTGATAGTTATTGCAACGATATATTTTAATACCTTGTAATTTTCTATAATATAAAAAAGGGTTATTCAAAGAAAGATATGAGACCATTTGCATAAAAAAATGCTAGTAAAAAGCTTGATATTTCAATTGATAACAAACTCTCTAATATGTAGATAACGGAAATTATTGGCAATCTTAGTAATTTAATAAAAGATTTAAGAGTAAGTATTTAGTTGTTTGCTAAGATGCTCCATTTGAATATACAATATACTGTTGCTTATATTATAATTTTACATGCCGCACAAACTCGTACTATGGACCTACGACACAAACAAAATAACTTTTTTTATTGTTTTTATGTTGTTACTTAATATATTGATACACATCACAAATATTTGGGTTAAATAGGTTACATAAGGCGTCGTGCGAATAACGTAACGACAACCAGTTTATTAAGCAGGCCAAATTTGGCAGAAAGTGGTGCTATGTCATTATTATGACTTAGGTGTATTTTTTTTAAACAGGCTATGAGATAAATTAATAGAATATTTTTAATCTGAGAACATCGAGATTGATTAAAACATGCTTCTTGCGAATGCATGAATGGGAACTTCACTCTATTTATTTTATATATAATCAAACATACGAAATTTGTGTTATTGACTAAAACAAACAATAGATCATAATTTCTGTTAGAGAAATAACCAGTAACAAATGTTTGACTACAACCTTGCCGCATGTTTAGAATAAGGCGCTCTGTGTTAATTTGTGAAAATATATAACACCTTTTTAATTCTTAATATAAACGATTTAAATCCTACATGAACGTCATCTTAAAAGACTTTACAGTCGGATGGAATTGGATGCGTAATCTGCTAGTAATACAAAGTTCACAGCTTCTCGTAAAGAGCAAGAATCTGGTGATGACATAGATTATAACTGTTGTCGAGTCATTTCGCTTACTGAAACAAAAAATAATTATATATATACGTCCCGTGTTATTGAATAGCAACCGTTCTAAAATGGTAATTTTTCTATTTGCATAATATTACTTTTTTCAAAGAAGAAAAATTCCAAATTTTATTAAAACTAAAACTTGAATTAAAAATTAGTTGTCACACAGAACAGTAATGAATATAGAAAATTAACACTAATGACTTGCAAAAAATTGTTATTTGAGGCTAATGCGTAATCCACTTGAATATCAGCTATAGCAACTTTGTACGTTTCGTGCCTTTAAATAAAATATAAAATGTAAAAAAAATAACAAAGTTCATAAATGTGTACATAACCATATTATAAAGAGCCAATGTTTCGTATTCAGGCATATACGCAACGTAATATATAAGAGTTTTTATAAATATTATTATGACTTTTATATAAACTTGTTTGTTAATCAAATCAGAATAAAAGTTTTCAGAGTTTTTGTAATGGTTTGGTTTTCTTTCAAATACATTTCATGTAAAAAATTGAAGGAACATTCTTGTAAGGAATGGCTCTTGTCGATAAGAACATCAAAATATCGTTCTTAATTCCATTTTACATTCTACAGCATACATTATTATTTATTATATCATCTATAAATGTTAAATGTCATTGTCTATGACATCATCATCGTCATCTAATGTCATCTAATGCTTTGTTGAATTATTCGCCTCCAGATATCACAGGTTATATGACAGTCTTACAAGTTATGTGTTTTCCACTTTTCAAAAGAAGAAATTATATATTTTACATACATTATTTAATAAATAAAAAGATGTTATTATAAAAACAAAGTTTATTTGTAAAAAAAAACCGTTTAGAACCTACAAACAACATATGTCATCTATTAACAGTATAAAAACAATATTTACTATCACTAAATAACAATATAAAGGAACATAAGAAAATAAATTGGGTCACGTAACAAATAAAAAGTTAGTTATGGTGATGTTTTGGAACGACGTGGTGGGTGCTATGTTTCACGTCGGCGTGGAATCTGAAAATAAATTGAGATCTTTAATTAATTCAGTTAACAATTTTGTGACATAAAATACGCCGATTTATATGAAAACAAATAAAAACAAATTGTTCTGTGTTTGCACATAGAAAATTAATAAATAAGTAAACTTATACCAACATGTCATCTTAACTGTCACCAACATTAATTTGACCTTTATGTTGGTTTAAACATCGTGAATGTCTGCAATTTTTACGGTGGGAGAGCCACGCAGCTGATCCCGCTGCTGAATGGGCCGGCTCAAACCGGATAAGTACCTACGTACCATGACCTCACAGAAAATTGGCGTAAAGTGTTTTTGCTTCCGCATTTCGTCCGATGAGTTAGGTGGCCGATGGCCCATCCCCCTCCCCCATTACTCCCCTCTCAGCCGCTCCCTCCTCCCTCCTTCCTCACCTCACCACCTTTTCCCTTCCTATTTCAACCCCTCCCCCCAACCAATTAGAAGCTAGCAACGCATTTGCAAACTCTATAATTTGCAAATGTCCATGGGCGGCGGTGACCGCTTACCATCAGGCGGACCGCTTGCTCGTTTGTCAGCTTATACGATAAAAAAAAAATCTTGATTATTAAATATGTCATTATATGAAATAATGGATTTAAAAACTGCTTACCCGCTGTGCTTATCGGCGTGATACTCTACAACTCTGATGGAACCGTCAGGCTCGTGCAGACTGTAGACGCCCTTTACAACATCTCCATCGCGGAACTCATGCTGGGACTTCTTGTCGCCAGTATGATGATCTTCCACCTTATAGTCGAACTCATACTTTGGATGAGCCTGAAATAATGTTTACCCTCTCTAAATATTGTTTGTATGAAAATTGTCCGTTCTTTAAATTTTGATGTATAATGGTAACACATTACAACAATTACTTATTTCATACGTTATGCTTTATGATAAACTTTAAGTTTTTTTTTTAGTCTGTACGGTTTAATAATTTACAAGCTAATGGAATTAGTAATTACATAATAGTCGATGTGGTCGTGGCCATGGCCGTGGCCGTGTCCGTGTCCGTGTCCGTGACCCTCTCCATGACCGTGCCCGTGAACATGTACTGGATGGGCAGGTCCATCGTGTCGCGAAATATGCTGCGATGAGAATGCGTGCCCATGACCGTGGTCGTAATTGGCGGCCGCGAGAGTAACGAATGCGATTACACATAAAACCTGTAATTTTAATTTATAAAATCATTTCAACAACACTAAACTTGTATTGAAAATCGTTCTTCACTTCACACACAATTTACTGTAACAATATAAATATACCTTGCAGATCATGTTGAAATTTGCTCTGTTATGCTAATGTTTCTAAGATCGGCTCTAAACTGATACGCATTGACTTCAAATCGCGTCTTTTATATTGATAATAAAAGTAACAAGCCAAGGTGATATTGATTTCACTATGTTACTGGTAGTTAAAATTATTCAATAACGACTGCAGTGCGCGTTGAGTTTTTGTAACGAATTTCGTAAAACCGTTTGTCTGACATAGCTACTGCATTCGACTGTATAGCAGTAGTAATGCAAACAAAATCGACATCTTGCGCAGTAGAAAGATACAAAGACCAAAGTGAACAAATGAACCTACGTTCATTTGTTCACTTTGGTCTTTCTACATCAATCTACATCAATATAACAATCAGCCTGCTTACAAGTATAACCGCTTTCAAAATACAATTTGTAATTGTGTAACAAAGCAATTAATATTTTCAATGTTCGTTACGTGATACAAAACATAATGTTACGTGCATCTCGCGGTCCTGTAAACAATTTATAAGAAAAATTTCGTTTGAATCAAAGAGGAAGTCTATTTTTTAATCTATAAATACATTTATTTTCTCTTTTCGATAAATGCTTAATAAAACTAACGCTATATACGCTTTGTATTCGTCATCCGGTGAAATATACCCAAAAATGATAAAATAAAAAAACAAACTTTTTTTTTTGCATTAATTTGTTTCTAAGAGCCGCTGTGTGCTTCTTAAGCTTCCTTTAAACTAAACACACATTGTTAATAACGAGGTTGCATGTGAACAAAACTACAAAACGAATAATATTGTACTCGTACTTTTTTTAAACTTTAACATATTCGGTTAATTTCGTAACAGTCGAAATTCACGCCTAATCGCTTTAAATTTATAACTAAGTAGCAATATAGTCTGAGATGATAAGATAATCAAAAAGGAAAGTAAAATTCAACAAATTCAATTCAATTTAACAAAAGCTTCCTTCAATATACAAATGTTTAAAGCATTTATCAACGCTTAACCGCACCACAAATTTAGACTTGTTGAGAAAAGAACCAGCAATATCTCTCAATAGGTATAAAAGTTGATTCATTAACCTTACCTTGGTTGGAACCAACTTTATTTGAACACGACCAAAAAGAATATCTCATATATAATTCGTACAGCAAAGGGCCGGAATAATACGCCTGCGTTGACGTCTGCGTATGTCAATGACTTTAATGCCATCCGAATATAACAGTTTTAAGGCAAGACTTGTCTTGCTATTTGTAAGCTCTTAGAGTAGATGCTGGTTACGTGAGTATATAGTACTTAGAACTCTTTAAATGTATTAGCAGAATAAAAGTACAAATACGGTTATGTGGTTAAGGCCCCGTTGTCTGGGTGTGTGGTTGAGAGTTAGTTTCTTAGTTAATGAGTTTTAATTTTTGCACAAAAACTTTTCATTCGTTTCTCGAAACGTTGATTAGACATTGTTAAAGAAATTACAGATCAGTACAGTCGGCTTAAGTTGTGTGGAGAACGGTTGAAAAAGTTCGGTTAAGATGACAGTTTTTTTTTTCACGATTCTTTACAGCCTTGATCATTGTAATCACAGCACGGATTTCTCACCAACAAAACGTGGCAAATGTCCTATTAACAAGGTCATTCTATTGTTTAAAACAAATCTAAAACTCACCCTTAAGTAAAATTCCTTTGTAGAATATAAATATATGAACTATATTTAAATATTCATAAAACTATATCTATATCGATTTAATCCATTACATACATAGTCTAATTTAAATAGTAAAGAAATTCTTGTACGTTATAATATCTTAGAATTCGTTTAAAAACGTAAAAGTAAATAAATGGCTTTTGACAATGTGATGCTCCTATGTGTTTAAGATAGTTAACAATGTAATAAAGTTGTTGATTTTCCATACAAAGACTTACGGTTGTGATTGAGAGTCCAAATTGTAGACTTTAATATCGATTTACAACCACTGTGTAATATTTATCTGATAAAGATCATGGCTACAGTATGAAATGGACACAAATGTAATTCTAAAAAAACTATTCTGAATTTTTAAAACAATAAACAATAAATACATAACAAAATAATTTACGAAGAAACAAATTTTGTATGTTACTTAAAACTTACATCACTTAGTTCCACTATTGCACGATTCATAAGAAAATTTGTTCCCCGTCGACTAAGCTCATAAAAAATGGACCGATCAGCCATTCTTATAACACGTGTTCGTAAAATATCCGGTACGATGTAATTTAAGGACCGCTAAGAAGGTGGGAGCCTTCTTGTTTGAAATATTCAAATAATATATATACAAAACACATATGTCGATGATCATCAGTTTTGAGTGAGCAGTTTATATGTTTGTAACCTATTTTGTAAAATGATATTACTGATTGTGTGTGGCAAAAGAAGTAATTACACGGGCGCGGCGCAGTCGGAAGCGCCGCAAAAACGTCAAGTTTTTGTGGCTTTTCCGACATATGTTGTTCATTCATGCATGGTTGTGGTTATAGACTGTAAACAGTAATTATGAATCATAATGATTTGCCATCGCCGGCGCAGATAATTGCTGGTGAAAACTGGTATTTCAATTTTATGTTGTGTAAGCTTTTTATGGTTTTTATTTGCAATTATATCCTCGACTTGTCTTAATTCAGTTCAATTCAATTTAAGCAACAACTTTGAAATGTAATATTGTACAGTAATAAAATGAAATCTCATTCAGAAACCTAGATTCTAGAAATTTCTAACTGTATAAAATTATTTAAACAACACAAAAGGCATAGAACAAACATTTTATTTTCAATTTTTGTTTCGAAAGCAAAGTTCATGAACAATTAATAACAATAAAATCTTTGTGAGTAGAATTTAGAGAAAAAGTTAAAAGCTAAAAAAGTTAAACTATATCACAGCTAGTCATGTTTTTCTTCTTCTTTATTTTCAGGGACGATATGGTGAGTTTCGTGTTTCACGT
>DWHO01002546.1:0-13171 GCA_018247575.1 Eurytides lysithous rurik
CATTTGCAAGTTTAGTAATGTTGCAAATGTCCATGGGCGGCGGTAATCGCTTACCATCAGGTGAACTACTTGTTCGTTTGTCAGTCTACTACATAAAAAAAATAACTTATGCAGGTTTCTGACGTTTTTGATTGTTGATAAAACCACGGGGAGTGCTCAGAAGAATTGTTCGGATTAATACCGGCGGCTGAGTTCTGCTACCGCACTACGCGGCTAACTACCAGATACCATCAATACCACCTAGATGGCTGGCAAGCCACCATTGTGCGCTTTTGCCTAGATGGCTGGCAAGCCACCATCGTTCGCTTGCACCAAATTTTCTACCACACATCACGAGCTTGGGGAATGGTTTATCGCCAGCAATATTTACGGACGATATGACTTAGGGTCCTTCAAAAAGAGGTTATTCCCACCTTAAAGGCCGGCAAGTCCTTTGATGTTGCGAATGCCCATGGGCAGTGGTGATCGCTTACCATCAGGTGAGCCGCTTGCTCGCTTGCCTCCTAATCCATAAAAAAAAACTCTGGTGCCTGCATCGGTACTTAAACTTAGGTTGCTCGAGTTATTAAATAGAACAGAATCTCAAAGAGGCACAGGACAGTGATGGGACGGATAACCGACTGAGAGATAAGGCACAGAGGCGGTGACATTAAACCGACCTCTTAATAACGAATTCTCCAAGCCACCGATAGATGGCGCCGACAAGAAGCCGGGACCGACTTTTTCCATGCCCGTCCGACGTATGGATCATCTTACTTTTCAGACAATCTGGTGATCAGCCCGTAATGCCCTAATCCAACTAAGAAACAACAACACAAAGTCCCTCCGCGGGATTCGAACCCGCGACCTCCGTTTTGTAAAGCGCGGGCCTATACCACTAGGCCACGGAGGCAATTAATAACGATAAATGAAATAATGAAATGACTGTGTCTTTATTGATAATTATATCGAATCACCTGAGGTTTGCCGAACGGATACTTAACACAAATACGTAACTTGCTAAGTGTTAGTGTTAAACGTAAATTTCTTGTATGTTTTATTTGACTTGTTTTGTTAAGCTAAAGTGATTAAAAAGTCACAAAAGAAATAATAATTAATTAATAATTAGCATTTGACACCTTTTGAAAAAATGTGAAAAGAGCCATTGAATTATTCATTGCAATCATCCTATCGTGTGATTAATGTTCTGGAAGAGCATGTACTTTAACAGATTTTGCAAAAAGTTTCATTTATTTTTTCTTTTCTTATAAAGTAAAGATTGAAGATGATGGTGGTTTTAATAATTTATAAATACTACCGTCTATTAATATCACGGCGGAAATTTTGTACTTCTGTTTTATTGTCTATTGTTTTCACATGTTCATATTGTTGGAAACACTGAAGAAAGAGGTATAAAAAAGCAGCACCTATGATTTCGTTCTCTTTAACAGGCTTTCAAGATGGAAAACAAGGGGAAGCGCTGCTCGAGTTATATTCTAACCCTAGTTATTAATATGGTGATTCGCTCATTAGTAATTGGAATAAGATTAATTAATCAAACGTTATAATCAGTTACCCATTAATTTAACAGGCTAAAACTAAATTATATTTTAAGATTTATTAAAAGTATTTATTTAACTACCGCCCCTTTATTATTAAAATGTGTAGCTGACAATATATGGTATAATAGTTTTCACATACAGTAGTTTTCGCATGTTAAATATCTGTAAATGAAATTGCGTGTATAATTTGAATTTGAATGCTGATCTATTCATTCACAACCAATCGATCTATATTCATACACGGCACAAGTATTTTATGAGTACTACAAGCAGACCTGACGACGCCTGCTAATAAGAAAAAAATAAGTTCAGTGGCGCTCACTATTGAAACTGTTGTATCGCTTAATTATGAAATTTGTTTGCATCCTCCTGAATATCAATTGCACATTAAATGTATAGTTTCTTTTTTTCGTATAAGCTATCGAGTACTTCAATATTTCTTTAGTAATTAAGTGTAAGAAACTGAGGGTTATGCTCTTCGCCGGAATAGCCTTTCATTACGCATACCTTTAGCCCCTTTGCACTTTACCCTTTCTATTTCTTATTTTTAATCTATTAGCTTTTAACAAAATAAAAGGATTAATGTTCTTTTAACAACATATAATAGGTATGGTATTATTATTGTTATTACCGTTAAGAATTTTAATTGAGATTTTGAATTGAACAATTATTATAGTTATTATTTTCGCGCAGTGAATTCTGCATATTTATTTTAAAATAAGAGAATGTTAGAAAGAGAGAAAATATTTCGCTATTTGTAGGTTATTCAAAGTGTTGTAAATATATTTAAGTGCAGTACCCGCATCAGTCGTCGATACATCTTTGGTTGTGGTACCATATTATTCGCTGCGCATGATATTACTATAAACCATTCTAGTTTTAAATATTTTTTTCATTACTGTAAAATAGAGATAGGTCTACAGTTTCATTAACTCTGTAACCTTACCGGTTACGAAAAAAAAAGTTTGTTGAAAACTTGAAAAAAAAAAGTACCTTCGGTTTCTTTTTGTTAAATATTTCTATGTAGTATTTTTTATATGATAATAAATAAAAATATATTACCTTCTTAAATGGCTTATGTCTATTGTATACGTATTGTGTTGTGGGTTTGCATAGTTCAGAATTAAACCAACAATTTAAAAATACTGGAAAAACCAATTGAAATAAAAAAAAACGAGAATTTACGATTATATAAGTGAATACATACAATGCAGCCTCTATAAAAAAAAAGCCTCGAGATATGAGATTTTATTTGAATTCTCCCGTACGTTTACCATGAGTCCCTAGGGTAATTTGAACTACAGTAACATGTTCTGGTTGAATAGAAATATTGTCAAACCCTAGCATGAATGTGTATCTCATGAGACAAGTAATATTAAAGTAGAATTTTATGCGCATAAATCTTGTTGTATTTCTTGGATACAGTGAGATTTGCTTTAACAACCTTTCTATTTGCACGAATTGTGTAATCTCACCTCGCCATCTACTATTGCATGTACTCGTTTTCTAGATGGGCCAAAAATTTATGTATTCCACGAATAGTTCCACCTATTTTGGGTGTATTTTGTAGTCGCCTGTAAAAATATTTTTGACATTGGGATATTGTTGTCTAATGCAGGAGGCGGTTTGAAAAAAGTTGCATATAGACACTGCATAAAATAGTGTTTTATCATAAGAATTGTAGATCCGAATAAACAACAATATAGAGCATTACAAAAGTCGAAATAACGCAACCTTTTCTTGTTTGAACCGTTTGGCGTAGTTGCTAAGCTGGTGCGGTCGCTCGTCGCAGATCGTGGGTTCGATTGCCACCCGGGATAGATATTTGTACGAACTGCAGATGATTGTTCCAGATACGGGTATTTGTCTGTGTGAAATTAACGTATGTAAAAAACCCTTGTACGAGGAGAAATACTGCCTCACATTTCTAGAGGCCGAGTGGATTGCAGCAGTTTTTAAGCTTTAACGGATTAGCGTGAAATTTTCCGTCAACAACACGATTTGGTCGTCTTATCACTTTGTTTTCTTTAAGTTGATACTGGCCTAATTTACCTTCACTATCCACCACTTGTTTCTATAAAAAATAAAATAAAACAGATACACACTTACTTCTGTTAAAATAATATTATCTGTCAGCCTGTAATAGCCGAGTGCCTTGTAAATATGTAATGCAAAAGAATAATCTTCATAGTGAATGGTATCAGCACGGACAGGCGCTCCTGATTATGATTTTGCTTCAGTTAACAATTTTAATCGCTGTCCATTTTGTCCTGTTTTTGATAAAAAGAGACTTTAGTTTTAAAGTCTATTTCCCAAGAAAATGATGTAATAATGTAACGTAAAACGAGAAAATGTCACACGTGCATGAATGTTGGTATAAAATGGCAATAGAAATTTCTTTTATCACCTAATCATTGCATATGGATATATACTTTATTTCACTATTAATCGAATTCGATTCACAAAAGAGCAAAAATTTAATTAGTGAAAAAAAAAAACAAAGGATTATTAAAATTAAATGAAAACAAAATGTCACGAAAAACTTATTAAATCAATAATTAGTGTTGCCCCCCCCTGGCCTTAATAACAGCTCTAAGACGGTTCCTCATTGACCTGATAACCCTTACTACCAGATCTCGAGGGAGAGCTTCCCACTCCTTTTCGAGCGCTGTCTTTAGCTTTACAATGTCTGCAGGCGCTGGATTTCTGGTCCGGACCCTGCGTTTCAGCTCGTCCCAAATGTGTTCAATAGGATTGAGATCAGGGCTTAGCCAGTCCATGGTCTCAATACCAACTTCGTCTAAAAACCGATGAGTGATTCCTGCTGTATGGCAGCGGGCATTATCGAGCATAAGAAGGAAGCCCTCTCCTAAGAAGCCTTCACTGAAATGCCCGAACACATCATACACGAACACGACACTGTTTCGGCAAAACAACTTTACGAAAATCGCTCGCCGGGACGCAGGTAGACTCGAGCTCTTCTATCTCTGCCATGTAGACACACTCTGCACTCGTCAGTGGACAGGACCGATCACCATTGTTCCAACCGATTTGTTCGCGAGCAAATGCAAGGCGGTTGTCGGTGAGCTGTGGTCAATTTGGGGCCTCTGGCAGGCCGTTTTGGAGTCAGGTTGGCATCTTTTAGCCGTCTTCTAACCGTCCATTGACTGACAGCGACTCCTCGAACCTCTTTCAGCCGCTGCTGCACAGCAACACCGGTGAGATGGCGATTTCTTAATAGAGATATCTCTCAGACTTGTAGAGTCAATAAAACGGTCGTCTCTCTCAGAAGTACGCCGCCGCCGTCTGTTGCCTCCTAGAGTAAGAATTTGTCTCTTGGAACCTTCTGTATATCTGGGATACAGCAGATTGGCTCAGATTTAGTCGACGAGCAACTTCTCGCTGGCTAAAGCCCTGTTGTACCAAAAAGACAACTTGGGCGACTTCTTCTGGTCTTGTATCCATAGTGGCGGCGAATTGGTAATCGTATGTTGCGGAAATGTGTTCAGGTCTACTTCTGATAAGTGACTGATAAGGGTGCGTTGCTTACGGGGGTTTATATACGGAGTTGCATAGCGCAACTCGTTAGTACTGCAAGGAGTAAATTTTACGCACTTACGTTCATACCACGATATTTTAAAAAGTGGTGATTGGATTAAAATAAAACTTTTTTTAAATATTTGAAATAAAAACTCACTTTTTGTCTATTTTGTATGGGTGAGTCGATTCGGCTGTATGTTATTATTATATTAATGAAATGGTAATATTATATTTATAAAGAGATAAAGTGACGAGGCGAGCAATTGGTGCGCCTGGTGAGCAACACGCCTGCCTATAACGACACAATGTCACACAGAGACAACTAGACTATGTGCTGCGCTGGTAACCAAGCAATTTAGGTTTTTATACGTCTTTATTTTAAAAAAAAACTCGGAGGTTTTTTATTAATTACACTGGCAACATTGCCCTTTCAACTAGAATACAGTATTGCTTGGACGCAGCTTTGGCGGTTGAATAGCTGGCAAAGGAGTGGTACAACCCCAGAGGAACTCGATTTTTGCTTCTTTCTACAAGTTATTTCTTTTTCAATTATTAACGATAAACAATGTACTTGTAACTTTGAACGATTCGTATTTCCTATGTACAAACACGAAAGATGAGCAAGCTATTACAAATAATTTTTTTGATAGAATTAACTTTTAAAACTACGCCAGTCATGATATTTTAGAGCTCTTCACAACAAATTCGAGCACGTGTCAGAGTTGGACTGAAGTCCTACTTCTCATGAGCTACAGCCCTGCTCCCCCGTATTGCGATGACGTCGCCGTAGGCGAAACGCCATTTATAAACTAAGCCGGCGGTATTTCACAATTTATGGAGCAATTTCTACCGATATTAGCTCGAGATAAACTTTTTGGCTTACATTTTTTTTTAAAATTAAATAGTAAAATTATGGACTTATTCGTTTAACCTACATTTGACACACCAATAATTGATAAAATTTAATTGAATACTAATAAAAATATTATAAACTTACCTGGGTATAGTATCTTTTCAGTCATGCCTATGGATCTTTGTGCTCCATTGAATCCTGCAAATAAAATACATAAATGTATTTTTATGAAAAGTAGATAAATGAAAAGCTGTTGTCCTTAAAAATATGCCACCAGGGCAGAACAAATAAACATCTGTACTTCTTACTGTGCAACTGTTCATAGGCTTACCCATAGCTTTTGGGTATCACAGTGGGTTTTCTTTTATTAACATTTTTTTTATGATTCAATATGAAAAAGATAAAGCAATCTTATAGACTATAAGATCAAAAACCCATTTTATATTAATATGTCAGTGAATACATTTATTATTGTATTTGTGTATGTATATGAAATAAGTAATTTATAGAAATCCATTTGAAATTAATTTCAAAATATATTAAAGATAGTTATCAAATTCATTTCATGAAAAACCCCATAACAATGTATGAAGACACAAAACATCTAAAATGTAAATAAAATGTGTGTCTTAATACTGATAATTATAAAGCAGAAAAAAAACACTATGTATGTACTGTTTACATAAACTATATTACAATGTTACGATGTTTACATTACATTAACATAGATCATTTTGAAATTGGGATGTCTTTTTGTTTATTATGATTGCAGACAGTTTTATTATATTTTATTATATATCATTAAATATGTTAAAACAGTTTCAAATAAAAGTAAGAATGTCCTACTCCATGGTAACATAGGGTTAAAAGTATTTAACAAGATTGAAAATATAATCTTCCCGATGAAAAAAATTTTTAATTATTCAATTCTAACAGCTACAAAAATGATAAAACCAGACTCCTATTCACATCTTATCTATATTCAACTTAATAAATATAATTGTAAGGATTTGTTAAATCATAAGACAGTATTAACCTATGTTGTGACAACAATCAATACAGGCAGCATCAAAAAAAATTTCTAGATAATAATTTTAGTAATTAAATCTTAAGAGCAAAAAAAAGTTTAGTCCTAATGAAAACTTCTGATATTCCTATGGGACCTTAAATGTAGTACTTGAAATTCTTTACGACTATCAACATAAACTTGTCCACGCTTCTTAATGTATATATACATATATAAACATTTCTTTTAAGTTTCGTTGTAACAATGACGTAAAATACGTAGTTTAGTAACGATGTGATATGTTTTAAAATTGTAAATACAGCAAGAAATACAAAAAAAGTTCTAACCTTTAATAGGAACCAATGTCCAGTCAAAATTGTAATCAAACACTTGATCAAAACAGAATTCATTCACATTACTTTTGGTCACTATTGATTTAATGCAAAGTCTACAATTACGTAAATATTACATAAAATAAAAGTTTTCCGACAATAGGTGCGAAAATGGCGACGTAACTATTTAGTCACTAAAAGTACACAAGTAGTTTTAGTTAAATATTATTAAAGTCTTTTATTAATTATTAATTAATACTAAAAGGGTAAAATGTCTTTCAGCTAAGAACAAAGAAATCTAATTTTATTAAAATTTAGCAACAAACGTATCATTTTTCACCAAGCACAACAATAACAACACAACTTTTTTGTTCGCCAAATTTGCAAGCATAAACCACAGATATCGTATAAAGGATGTAAACTGTGAAGGACGAATAAAAAATTCTTGCCAGAGACAATAAAAAGAAATTAGGACATACGGTGACAAAACCAAAAACATGTTAACAGAGTTCACCAAAACAAGTTAGATAAAATATAAGTTAAATATATATAATAATGAAATTTAAATATATGAAATTTTTGACAATTAATTACAGGTCTTAAATTGTATGATTTTAATTACTTTGTTTCGATTGTTCCGTTGTTAAAAAGAAATATAACGCCTGTTGCTGTCGATAACTTAAAAGCTAAAGTTGATTAATTAACCTTAAAAACAAGCCAAAACAATATTTCAACATATTTGAAAGAATTTGAATAGTAGTTAAATAAAAAGTATGTTTTTTCTGAGTAGATAAATAATATTATTAATGCATTATATAATATTACATATAAATGTAAAAAAACACCGACAAACTTAATTTCTGATTAATGATGTATCACACATTTTTAAGATACAGTTCATATATAAATACTATATAATATTTTTGATGATTTTAAATTTTGTTACGTGAGAGGATAAGTGCATTAAATTTTTACTACAACTTATTATAACTTATTCTAAATAACAAATAAAGTGAACTTATCAAGTCTATGATCGTATAGCGACCATTTTACATATTTGTGAAAACAATTTAATCATATTAATTTTCTGTTCATTTTATGATTACGAAAGTCTCAATGGATTGTGTTTGATTCCTTAAAAGAGCGGTGATATTGTCAGATAGATGTTTGCGGCGGAATTACAAGCGGCTTAATAAGAAAGTGGCGCAAATGTGTTAACTATTATAAACTCTCAATATTGGTGCAATTTACAGTAGAGACCCTTAATCCGTTGAGACCCTGTTATATCCGAGTTATGTTCTAAAAATAATAAGAGATTAAAGCTTTTATGGAGTAGGTACAATGCTTAATAGACATTAAAGTCATATACAATTGACGCTATTGTAAACAATGTACTATTTTTGGCTAATAAAACGATTTAGTTATTTATAAATACGCAACTAAGTAATATAATTTTTATAATTTATATTTCAATAAAACATGAACAAATATTGACAAATTGACCTGTACTGAACCACCATACAGACTGTACAAATAAATAATTTTTAATTGACAACTTTCAGCTTTGACTTTTTGACATAAAGATGATGTTATATCTTTTTATCTGTACCCGTCTGGTTTCAGCTATGTTGTAAACGCTGTGCGTAAAAAGTTTATAAATCTTGAAAACAAAATTTATTTTAAAATGTTTGGCTTACGATCCAAAATTATTAGAATATAAAGTAAAATGTCTTTTATAAATGAACCGGTTCTAAATATTATAGTAGTAGGTTTTCATCATAAAAAAGGCTGCCAGGTATGTAGGCGTCATGGCTTTTTAGTAATCGATATCATTTTCTTGGCTTCATAAACATTATTTTGATGTATGGTTAAATATTGTTATACAACATAGTGCAATATTAGTGCATCAATAACAGAAGACCATCTAAGTCCAAAAACTACATAACTTCCTTAAAATTAAGGTTTAACATGTGTTTCAACATATTTTAATAAATTTTATTTCAACGTTACAAAAAAATTCCTTTATCTGAAACTTACTTCTAGGTAGAACACTGTTATCCTGAGTTGATTCCTGGTAAACCTTCTGAGCTGCCTGCAGCATGGAGGCATTTACCGGCTTTGGCTTTACCGGATGGATCACACAACTATCTTTCAGATACAATATTCTTCAATTTACCTGGATTGACAGAGCCTGCCCATACTGTTTATGGCATATCCTGTTTTCGTCAGATACCAGTAGAAGTAACATATCTTTTTTATAATCTAAAAAGCTTTTGTGTTTAAATTTTATTTATATTAATATGTATGAACTTGCTGATCCAGTAGTTTAACATTTGTCCAGCTGTTTACACTTACTTTTTAAGGAAACATGTATGAAGTCACAGTCATGCCCTCAAAAATAAAAAAATAAAAAAATTAAAAATGATTTAATTTTTGTAATGTTGTATTACTAAAATATTTCTTTTATTAGTATTTAATAACAATATTTGTATTTTAATCTTGAACCATGTTATCAATTTTTGAAGTAGGTTTATGTAGCTCAAATTAAGGTGTGCAATTAAAATTGCCTAGACAATTTTGTTAAAAAATGTGTCAAACTGTTTAATTTCTTGTTACAGCAAGTTGTTCAGAAAACAGAAGATATGACTCGAAGCTCAGTCCAAAAAAGTGTATGTGTAGTTTGCCGAGCACCACTATTTGGACGTCTTGCCATTAAAATGGAATTAGTAGTGAGAGCTTGGTTTTTGCAAGGTGATTTTTCTCAGACTAAACTGCTTGAGGATGCATATATTCACTTAAACAGTTGCCCTGTGCAGGTTGATCAAACACTTGAGGGTATGTTTTTTTTAGCTATTTTGGATATATAGCATACAATTTCGTATTGTTTTGATTTTTCGAAGTATTAGTACAGTAATCCTCCCTATAACATGGTAGATAGGTTCCATGTTATATGAAAATGCGTTGTAGGAGTATTCCTGTATAATAGGAAATTCATTATAAGAGTAGCATGTCATGGGGAAATTACTGTATAGTATATTTTATAATTTGGTTACAAATGTTTTAAAATAGAGTCAAAATAGGTAAAAGAAAATCAAAAAAGTATTATAGTAAGTATGATATTGATGCTTGAAAAATATATTGTATATCCAAGTATCTTATTTCTTTATTATTGTTAATTTATTAAATTATCCAAAGAAGCAATAAATAAATATGTGAATAAAAAATGAATGAAAACAATCACTTACATAATATGTCTGTACTTAGTGCTAATTGATAGGTTATCAGTGACAAATAAATATTAAATCATATTGAATACTAATAAAAAAATCGAAATGTATTGTTAATAACTTTTTTATTTATCTTTTTTCAGGTCTATCTGTTCAGAAATTAGTGGAGAGTTGGAAACACAAAGCATTGCTACTATTTAAATTATTATTACTGCGTCGAAAAGTGCTTATATATGGATCACCAGCAGGAACTCTATCCTCTGCTTTATTAACTTTAGTATCATTGTTACCACAGTGCTTAGAAAGTGGGCTCTCCTTAGCTGCTAATGTCACGTAAGTAAATTTGCCTTTGTTTCATGTTTGCACGGCTTAGCCGTTCCGGGAAAACGACCGCAGTATACTAGCACCTCCCAGTTCCTCTCGCATTTTACTAACTCAGTTGCGCTGTCCATCAGTGTCGTCTAAAGCGAATTATTGATGGAGTTTTAGAGTAATGTTGTCCTGTTTAGGCACGTTATCAACAGTTCTTGCTATTCGACGATCTTCGATAGTTGATCAATGACTACTTTACTATTTTTAAGCACATTCAAAAGAGGTGAAAGATTGATAATTCGAGTAGCTATCTGATAGTTGGCTTCCGGTTCACCCTGTACCGACCGCCATAGTCAGGTGACATCAGAAGACGTAATTGAATCCATAAAAGGCCTCGTGCTGTACCAGGCCCAGACTATATTGACAAGAAATGACCTAATCCGGCAATGTTGTCTTCAATGCTCAGCTCTAGTTGCTCCATTTCGGATGCCTGGAAAGAGGACGTGGTTATAGGACAGATCACATCTTCACTGCCTTCTTTGATGTCGTAAGGCATTCTACTTAATAAGTTAAAGCAACGCAATGGTGTTGCCATAGGCGGTTTTTGCAAAAACGTCCTTCCATATACAAGCTTATATATAGGTTAATTATTAATTTTTTTTTCAGATTATCACGACCTCTGTCACCAATTGGGGAATCATGTTCTAGTTTGGTTGTTGAAAGTAATGACATTGTTGATGCAAGTGCACTGACTCAAAATGAAACTTTTTGTAACGGTAACTCTCAGTTGGATGATGAATTATCTCCCAAGGAAACGGGAAACATGTTGGAGGAAAAGGATAGAATAAGCAGACAGAGTTTTGATGAAACTATTCTGACTGACGTTGTTGATCGGCAAGAGTTGTCTGCAGGCAGAGAAAAGTGTCACAGTATTGGCGAAAAGTATAAAAATAAATCAGTTGCGGAAGCACAACAAAGTCCCACAATGGCTAGAGACATGAGCGTGGATGGCTTGTATAATTTAATTGGACAAATTGACCATGCAGAGTGTGGTCTGCCATTGCCTTTGTTTGAGGATGGATATCTTTGCTTGCCATATTTATCTTTACAATATTTAGATTTGCTATCCGATAGTGCTGTACAGGGATTTGTCGTAGGAGCTTCTAATGTACTCTTCAAACAGAAAAGACAACTTTTCGATGTTCTTGTCGAGTTAAATGAAATGAGGATAGAAACAGCAGATATGGGCTTGAGACGGCAGCTTACCCTGGGTACCGAAGACTTGCGATTCGCTGACCACGTTGTGCGGCATGCCTCAGCGCAAGACGACTCATGGATCAGAGACCAGTTTGCTAGTTATTTGATTTATCTTTTAAGAACATCTTTATTACCAGGTAAGCAATAACTATTATTTTTGACAATATGTCAACTTGTATTTATTCACATATTTCAATAATCAACAAAAAAATTTGTACTATTGCAGATGGCAGCAGAGAATTTGACTCTTATAATGCTCAATTTATGAATGCTTTTAAATGTACACCGACTTATCATAAATGGCTTAAAACAACAAGTGATGCGGATGTCCAGTCTTTTATTAATCTTATTCCAATGCATCCATTCTCTGGACAATTATCAGTAGCAGATATGAAACTAAAATTTACACAGTAAGTGTTTACACATGTAGTATTTCAAAATTTAGTAGCAAAGCAAGTAACTTGACAGTGGTCTGGATTTTTATTGTAAGTACTTTAGCTTTATTTTGTATACCATTACCATATAATAATAATAAATATTTATTTTAACCACAACTAAAATTAATAAGTAAAAAAAACAAGGCATAATTTAAACCTCTTATAAGACTTAAACTACTAAATAAATTCTCAATTCTTATTCTTCTTTAAAGGCCGTTTGGCGCAGGTCGTGGGTTCGATTCCCACTTGTGCGAACTACAAATAATTGTTTCGGATCTGGGCGTTTGTCCGCGTGAAATTTATGTATGTAGAACGGCCTCATAATACAAGATATTTAGATTTTAGATGAGCAGCGGTTTTTTTTTTTAAAAAGAAAGAAAAAAGGGGGTTTAATAGGGATGTTGTTGTCAAAGTCAAAATTCTTAATTCAAAATTGGATTAGTTTACAATCGCTTTTTGACGTCTAATGATTCTACCAACTGTTCGGAAAAATGCCTCAGTCCTGAGAAGAACGGGCGAAAGAAATTCAACGGGTCTTTAACTCTTTTTTTTTTCTTTTTCGTTAATTACGTTGATAATTTTTATAATTTACATCTTCAAATGGCCTGGAGGCGATCACATCATTTCCATGGTGTGCTATCTTCAATGAAATCCTTTACTATGTAA
>DWHO01002547.1:0-13167 GCA_018247575.1 Eurytides lysithous rurik
ATACAGGCTTTGCTTAGTTTAGGCATCAGTCTCCCACATTTTCAGATTTATTGTATTTGTTTAATATTATTTACGTTTTTAAACTGATGTGGTGAGAAATAAATCATCATTATTATTATTATAATTATTAATAATTGAACAATTCTTGTATTTCAGCCTTCGCTCTGGAAAAATGAAATGCGCAAAGCTGCATCTACAAGAAAGGACAAGAGTCAGACCGAGGTCGGAGCCACGTTACGGCAAACCAAGGAGGTACTGCCAGAAACTTTTAGTAGACCCACAATTTGAAGAAAATACTCAGTGGTTAAATAGAGTTCAAAGGTAGGTTATAAGTCATTGGTTATTATAAAATATATATTTCAAAAAGAAAATTTTAATATTACTTTAATTAACTAGCTTTAATTTTAAATTATTTTATTATTATTTCCACATCACAGGATTCAGTAAATATTTTTTTTTACTTTTGACAGGTGTTGTTGCACAGATCACGTAAATCATGATTTGAATGAAAATAAAAATGTTCCAAGTCGTCATGATCCGAGCGACATTTTTCTCACCGTGCAAACGTTACAGTTTAAAGGTGAATTGACAGAGCAGAATAAAAGACTCCGTACCAGTTTTAAATATAAAAGCATGACCGCTGGACGGAAGCACAGGATGTTTGTTAAACAAATTGTCGATGAATCCGCCTTACAATGTGACATAGATCGTGGATCTGAGCCCACAAGCTATTATTTTGACGAATACTCGAAGTACTTTATTGGTAATGGACAATCGAGATCTCCATCACCTAAAACAGACATATTTTTTCACAACACAGATTTGGGCCACAAGCACAGGCAAAATAAATCGGTGCAAGTTAATTTGAACACGAGAACTGAAATGCAAAAAGAACGTGAGTTAAACGCTAAAAACATAATCAATAATGTCAAAGGTTCAGATGAAATAACGCACAATAGTACCGCAAGTCGAGATATTCCAAAAGTAGCATATCATAAATGTGGAAAAAGAAAAAGCCTAACAATATCGAAGGCAGACAGTCCCGAAACTGTTCAAGTCATAAGAGTTGATGTTGTATGTAATTATAGTTACAGTTCCGCTGCTTCCGATTACGAGGAAAATAAAATGTGGCCAGTGAAAAATAGTGAAATCGGTCTTCAGAAAAGCCGCCATGAAAATAAATATCTACTAACAAAATCAATTAAAGCACTCGATGAGAACGTTTCGGCAGGCGCTAACGTAACATTGCTTTGTAAAACGTTTAGATTGGCTAGGCGATCAAAAACATCAGCAGACGATGAATCGGAAAAGATAAACAAATCGGATCGTTTGTAAAAAGTTAAAACAGAACAAATATTAGATTTTGACAATATTATCACGTAGCAGTAGTGATAAAATGGACGCGTAATTATAATACGTACCGGTACATTACGCAATTTTATTTAATTTACACTATTACCACTATTACCTTTCGCAGGAAGGCAATGACGTACCTGCAAACAAGTCTGGCGTCGCTCTGGCGCCACCCTTAGTGCTAATAATGGTTTCTCAAACTTCTGACTTTATTAAACGGTTATCTTTTGGAAAGATCTTTCTTATACCGTGTTCATATAAAAAAATATAGGTAATACCATAAGTTTTACACACCAACTAGATTTTATTAAAAGTAAAACTATTTAAATGTATACGGGTATTTTTATACATGTTACCCGTTTTTATTTTGAAAACCTTTGAGAACCACAGCTTCACACTAGAAAAAAGTAATCGTTAAATTTTCACATTCCCTGTGATTTAGAGCGACGGTCCGCACAATCTATTTTGTTCAGAAAATATTTAATCTTACATTTAAGATCACAAAAAAGTTTGTTATCAATCTCTCGTGTCTAAAGATATAACGACTTACTTATTACAAACACAGTTATGAATTACCTTTTTTTATATAATCATACATATATACATAGATCATATATCATACTAACGTGTGATTATTAACTACGTTAATAATCACAGGGAATGTATGACTATATATATAATATATATAGTAACATTGCTATTTTCAATTAGCAATTAATTTCTCGTTGTTTTCTTATATAAACTTACATAAAGATTAAATTAAGATTGCATCTGTTGTTGAAGATCGAATAACGCCATCTTGCGTTGCATAAACATAACTTTGTCTCAAAATCTTGATGTACCTTTTCTTTAGGTTAGTTGTTAGTTCTTTGTTTTTGATAAAGCTTTTTATAACTTTTTATATATTAAAATAACTATGAACTGCCGTCGTTAATATTATTAGATGTCGCATCAAGGCGATTGTACCAATTACACTAATCCAATGCAATTTAATGTTGTGAACTTTTAATACTTAAATAAAATGAAAACAGAAACTTCAACAGTAGTTACAAAACCTGTATTGCATTGTGATATATAATCATGATAGTGATGACCTTTCAGTACAATGAACAAGTTGGCACACAAAATATAACTTAATTACGTACCACCACAAAGTTAGCGTGCAGCGTTCATTGAATCAAAAGTACGAACATTAAATTGTTATGAAAGATATTTCGTATCGCTTATCAGATTACGGTAGATTTTAAATATTTTAGGGGGTTAATTCGGCGTATTAATGTACAGATAATATAGATCTAACACAGAATTAGAAAATTTGCGGGAAAGGGTTTATTCAGAATCCAAAATGTATATTATTATAAGCTAACTAATTTTGTTTCTTATAAACCTCTTTACTGTAAATATTAGTAAGTACTTAGACTGTTGATTTGATCGTGGAATATCGAAATGAGCGTGCAGTTTGAATTGTGGCCTGAAAGTTTGTGCGTAAGGCAAGTAGATCAGGAGCAGAGGCGGCAATGATTAACGATCGGAACGGAAACATTTCTGAATATTAATTTGTAGTGGAGGTCACTGGCGGACTAGCGAGTGTGACACAGCCGCTGCGAAAGGATTGGTACGCCATGGGCCACCCCGCCCGATGGGGTGAAATGTGTGTGCCAAATTTATAGGTGTGAGAGATGGAACTTCAGGGTAGCTAAAGGGTGAGGTGGACTTTGGACCACCCTTACTTGGGGGGTTGAAAACCCCCCAGTTTTCCCTAGTCCGGCACCCCCGCCCGAGGCTCCCCGTCCGTTCCTGTCCAAGCGATAAGAGGGAAGAGGGGTGAGCGTCAAATGGACGTTTTACGCATAATTTAGATCAGTAAATGGATTCGAACAGGCTCCGCAAAGCAAACCTAACACGGTGGCATTAATGTACTGATTTACTTAAAACCGTTATGTTTGGCGAAAGTTGAACTGTACATCTCGTGATGTCAATCGACATCATTATGACCTCGACCAGGATTTTCTTTTCATTAGTTTAATTGTAATTTTCAAAGATAATTTTATAAAATGTATTCTTATTTCAAAAGCAAATTGTTAAGAATTTCATATGCTGTTTTGGCCTAACTTGTAAGGGTAATGGCCTTACGTTTTGCATTTAGCCGCAAGAGCCTTACATCAAAGCTCTGAGAATCGATTTAAATTGGACAAAAGTCTTTTTGGAATAATGTCGAATTCTTGTTGCTCGTATTTTGTCTCAAATTTTGTAGTTGTTATAAGAACACATGTGGTATGGAACATTATGGTATAGGATTATTATTAAACTTTACGTTTGAATAATTTCAATGTCATCTATTCCAGTATAAGAACTTAACTTAAAAAGTCTAAACGTTTTAATCATATGAAATATGTTTTATTTAAGAAATGTTATGTATATAATTTAAACAGTTTTACATGTCTTCTAATATTATTTAATATATCTTTTGTATAATATACAGATGTACGTTGCAGATTTTTATATATAAATTAAGATGTTAAGATGGTTTATTAAGTTATCAGTTAATAGTTGGTGCTGCTAATGCCTGCAATAAATTGCAGCATTACGGCGTTCAATTTACTACAACGTTACTAAAATTTCCCTAAACAAGAAGTATTTTTACAAAACACAATCCATCTACCTAAGATACGTCTGGAAATGAAAACTTTTGGGTGAAACATTTATACTCTTAAATTTTGTCACCAGTTATTTAGATTTAGCTAAAGGTTATTATATATGCTATTGTGTACGAAACTGTGGATCGCTAGCGGTGACACATTATATACAGAGTTTAGTTACTCGTTGAATTTTTAACAAGCGATCTACCCCTTTCAATTTAGCCATCGGAAGAAGGGTTGCTTCACTGTCCAAGCGCGGGTGACAATCCTTTTTGCGTTGATTAATTATTTACGTAAATTTCTTAATTTAGACGCGAGTGCAAAAATCGCAGTAGTGACGTCGAGTGTTCAAGTTTCGACATCATCTATCGTATAAAGGAAAATACACTCTGTTCAATCGAATTATGATCGAATTTTGAGCAACAATTTTTAGATTCGGTAATATACTTATTTCGCGAAATTCACCTTGTTCTAGGCTAATATTTTCATATTATTTTAAGGTACTAATTCTACAAGAGAGTCCTTATATTTACGATAAGGTTCATCATAAATAAAATCAATAATTATGATATTCATAATGAAAGTGATACCAAGTTTGTTGCCGCCTACTTTGTGGTAAACCGAAAACGTTAAGAGATATTCTTGAACTGGTGTGAAATTAAAGGTACCATTCAAAGTTTATACAGCTTTCGGTTTCAAGTACAATTAAGACTTTTTCTTTAAGTTTCAAGTTAGAAGCCCAAAAGTAAAATTTTAAACTCCGTTCCGAAAAAAATATTCTTACAAAATTACTACAGCAATATTACCTTGTAATCACTGGTAAAAAAAATCTAAATCTTTGCACTTAGAGGTTTAAGGAATTTCAACGCTAGGCACAGTTAATTTTCCTAACTGTAACTGGGACGTTATATTCTATAATAATAAAAACATGACAATGCATTTCCTACCATGCGAAATTTTACCACCTTACTAAAATATCTAAAAGTGTAGTTGTGGCAAGTATTCAAAGCACTTAACTACGTATTGTGTCTAACTTTAACTGATTACACTAAATGATTGAGCATTCGGTAATAATTGTGCCATAATTGTCCAGTGTCAGGAAATTTTTCGTAAAACATTTATGATTAAAAAAAACTAATTTTCTATATCGTTTTTTTCCGAGTGTGTAGTTTGAGAGAATCTTTAAAGTAGATAATTGATACCAAAGCGTTGTTATTTTTGGCAATTGCCGCACGTGCCCTTAGCTCGATTGAAAGGGCTACACGACGGCTCCAAAATTACGTCGAGCACCGGCGTTTGGAACGCGTGGAGGATATATATTAATACGGGAATTTAAGCCGAGCGAGCGTCGCAAGTATTTCAAACGCACTCACCCCAATAGCCAAGTCCGAGTACCTTAGCGCCTGTGTGGGTGTCCAGTTTGAGTGTGTGAACAAATTTCATAATAGGTGTGCGTGTGTTGTGCCCCGCTCAAATTTTACATCTCGCATCTTAGTTATACAGAATGATGTTCGATGCTCCTTTTGAGTTGCGTAACTTTACGCGCTAATTATGAAATGGAATGAATTTTTTTTAGTTACCTATTCTTTTATTCTTTAAGACTTGGTCGGTCGTAGATCCGTTGTGTTCACCGTTAGTCGATTAGTTGTTCCTTGTCCGCTTTGCTTTTTTTATATTGATAATTATTAAATATATATTGATAATTGATATTTTTTTTTTTTGATTACTGTAAACTGTAGATTATAGTGGCCAAGGATATGTGCGCAAAAGTTGATGTCGAACCAAGGTCACCGAATATGTCAAGGTGCTACTCCTTCATTTCATAATAGTTATATATATACTACAAAGTATGCAACGTGTTATTACGTCGTGGAATTATCGAGTCAACTTCAGTTTAAGCAGAAATTAAGTTTTAAGTTACGAACAAAGTTTGAGATGCATTGAAGAAAATAAAACCAATAACATAACCAATAACATAGTTAAATATATTATTGACTCTTGTCGTCGTTTGTCTGAATCGACCAATAAATTTAACGTAGCAACGGAATTTGTAATTATAAACAAATAAACAAAATATAACTCAAGAGAGAATCATCCTTAAGGTGACAAAGATCATGCATAATTTAACGAAACATGTTTTACGTACGTTTAGTGGCATTGTAACGATAATGTAACTCTTATAGTATTAATATTACCAATTAAAACTATATTTATTTAAACTTATTGAAGCCCAAATCATGATGTATCAAATCAGGAACATCCCGTATACCCGGTACGCACTTTAGACACGCGCCCTATATCTACTTATAGCTGCCGTGGTACGTTATTAATTTATATGTAGCAGTGAACTAACCATCGCCCAGCACCCCCATCCGCCACCCCCAGCTACCTCTGTTTAACCATTTCCAAATGAGTATGCAGAAGACTGTGCCTAATACATGGCCACGCGTGGTGGAGACGCCATCGGATACCCCCTGGCCCTCTAAATTACTTGAGCTTTAATTAAAAGCCCAGCAATTCTGTACATGACAAGTATTCCAACGGCGACCGCTACGACTTCTAATAGTGCTTACTGAATACGCTAATGTTACGATCGGATTCGCCTGCGAGTCATTAAATAATATCCACTTAAAATAGCGGGAGAAATTTGTTTACATATAACGTATGTAAATATTATGATTTATTTATTACCCTGGAAAACAATTATCTTGCAGAGGAGTCTGAAATGAAAAATGGATAACTTTTTATTATTTTCCTATTGGCGAATCTTTTTAAGTGTTTTATTAATATATCTATAGTTTTACAAAATATCGTCATGTTTGTATTGCTTTTAATAACCGATTTCTTACAGTAACTAAAGTAAATTCTATAGGATCTGTATTTAAGAAGATAATTATATTAAATATTAATAATCTTGGATCATCGTATGGACTTCACAGATTAGTTTGAGTTTAATGATATAAATATACTTTTCAAGTTCAGTTTCCAAATAAGAAAAAAATATTCGTCTTATAATACCAATCGTATCAATGAAACAATTCATTTAATAGACCAGGTTAATACTGTGATATTGAGCATTTACAATAAGTCTTTACCGTATAAGTATATGTGTACTACTAACGTATTTTACCTGCCGTTTCAGTTTTATGTTTTAGTATTAAGTTGAAGAAGTGGTGCCACTTATGGGGTTTAATTGTTTTCATATATATCACCCAAGGACGAAACAAATTGCCAAAATTAAATGAAAGGCATTGGATGAAAAATAAGCTCGAAAAAAAAATATTTTTATGTGATTTTTTTTTAAATTCCTAAATTCCTAAACATTACCAAAAACAATGATTTTCTAAACAACTAAAGCTAAAGAAAATTTGACAATAATTGAATTTCCTCTCCCACAAGTATTTTTTTTATGTTCGGACTTCATAACTTGGAACTGTTTGGAATATATTTTGTACCATATTATTGAGAAATCATATAAATGTGTAAGAAAATAAGGTGAAAAAAGTCTTGTGATTATTAATAAATATTATGAAGAAATTTAATAACTAACAAGAAAGATTAATAAAAGAATATTGTTCCAAATTCAAGCAGGCTTTTTTGCCTGTACTTGATTGCCAGTACCTGATTTCTGTTACTACATTGCAGTAGAAAAGTAAGTAGAAATTTATTTCATAAGTTGTAACAATATCATCACATGAATTTGAATTCCAAATAAAAATTGTTAAAGTAGAACACAACAATAAATTATATGATAACGTATGGAAAGTTATAAAAGTGCACGATACTAATGATATCCTGTTAGTCATAAAATAGACAAGCTTTCGCGAAGTGAATGAAACAAGAAGTCAACGGCCGGGAAAATTGTTCGCAACAAACAACCTCGATAACTTGAGAACTTGAACAAACCATTCATAAAGCGCCTTAATCTTTAGCCCTGCCGAGGGCGACACGGCTACGTGGGAATTAAGCAATTTAATAAGGCTGAATGTGGACACGAGCCAAGTTTGGAACGCACGGACTAGAAATTGTATAAAATGTGGCGGAGCACATTTCCATCGCCAGGGGAATTTGCACAAGGAGGAACAAGGAAGAAGCGGGGGCACCCCTTTCTCTGGGGGGGCTTAGGGACGTCCATCCGCCCTACATACGTACGCGGGTAGGCTGTTTACAGCGAGCCAGGCACGCACGCCGGCGTTCTCTGTTCTACAGAATCAGGGCTGCGGGCTGGACATGCAGGGCTGGTACAACGGTTTCTTAAAGGAGTTTATTAAAGACGATTGTTTAAAAAATAGTAAAGTAAAGAGTTTTTAAATATAATTGAATTTCAAATACTTTTGGATCGAACGAGTGATTTATTTGAATATAAAATATATCAAAATCTTTATGAAAATGAACACCTATAATCTTTAGACACACAGTAGTAAACTTTTACGTTGTTCATTATTATGGGCCATAATGATTGTTAAAAATTTGATCACTAACTAATTGAGTAACAACAATAATTTGAATTAGGAAAGGAATATGAAAGATGAGTATTGACTATGAGAGCTATATAAATAAACCCTATAACGTGTCAGAAAAATACACTTTACTTGTTTATTCCATAATATGTACGCAATTGTATAAATTAAAATTATGTTTTTATATTTTAAAATATTTAAATAGTCCGGAGTAGTTCGAATTAACCCTAGCGGACTAGTCGCCGCACTAGATGACGCAGGGTGGTCGGAGGGTGGCAGGGCCATCTCGTGGAGGGTGGTGCGGGGCAGCGGAGCATCCCCTCCCCGCTCGACCCCCGCCCTCCACCCGCGGCCCTCGCTGGCCAGGACGCTGCCGGTAACACGAGTGCGTCTATGCGAGGCATGTATCTTGGACGGGCAGATATAACAGAGAAGTAGCCCCCGGTACCCTGCTAGTAACCGCTGCGCACGACAAGTGGCTCTACTTTTATTTCTTTTTTGTTATTAAAAACTTAATGTAAAAGACATTCTGATTCAGCTTATTACTAATAGAAACTAGATTTAAAAGGTTAAACAAATCACCAAGATTTTATGGAAGTTTAAATAAAGTAAGTAAGTTGTAAGAATTAAAAATACAATAATATGGAATACCTTAAAAGTAAACACATTAAAAGTTATATATATAACTAAAAACTTATCGAATAAGACGCGAGGAACAAAACTTTATTAACAAATTATAAAGATTCGAGTGACGATAAAAACGTTTTTCGTAACTTTTTTCTTACAATTAATTTACTTATATTATGAATTTACGCTGCATCTTTATTTCAAATTATGCAAATATGATACACATGAATTAATCACCACTATCAATATATTTTAATAATATAATAAATATGCAGTAAATGATATTAGTAATTATTGTAACTGGATATCAAATTACTGGGTTTAATCTAAAATTAAACAAATTTTGATGGATTTAGATTCTATTTTAACAAAACGTTATAATTGAAATTATGTTTTATTATCGTAATATTTTAATGACACCTAGAACAAGATTATGCTTTTGCTTCAAACAAATGACATGTAATAATCAAAATTAGCAATTGTATATTGCAACAGACTTAATTACTTCTGGATGAGAAAAAATGAAGAGTTCAATTTGCAGTCGTTAAATTGCAAAAGGTTATTAAATAATGTAATTATTTAAATATTTTAATATAATAAAGCAAATCTGTTCAAAGTAAAATTCAAACGGAAATATGATTTTATCTTTTTTGGCTAATTCCATTATTAAGGTTTTTGTCTATTCATTTTTGTAATTAGTTTTCAAGGTTTACCAGTTTTATTGCTAAATTATTTGGATTGTACTAAAAACAGTTGAGAACACGAATTTAATTTTTTTTTCCGTTTTGTTTCATTATTCGTGAACACATCAGGGCCGGATTTTTTTTTTATTTTGTTGTAGTCAAATAATGAATGAAATATCAGTTCTTACATCTATAATGAACTAAATTGGGTGCCCTGGTCCGTACACCGGACCCCGTCTGTTCGTAACCGACAGTCCCCCAATTAATTTTAATTTTATAAGTTAAAATTGTGACACAAGACGCATGTCCTCGTGCGTGACCCCGCAGGACGTGGGGTCTATCCAATTCGTGGAAACTAGCATTTCCACGGATTCGGCGATCCGATGAAAGCCGCATAGGCTAAAAGCATCAACGTCAGTCCAGATAAGATAAGAAGTGTTGACAAATATTGTTCTGCCCAATACTGCAGATTCTTTTTAATTTTCTGATAGTATTAAGTATACTGTTAACCACTTCTACTATGGTAGTATACTTAATAAACAAATTTGTATGTGCTCAGCATGTAATTGAGAAAAAGAAAAAATGACGATGAAGAGATTTTTGACAAAGAAACCTACAGAAATGTCTAAATGTCCCGTATTATCGTATATTTTATCTTAATCTCGAATACCTCCGCACAGTGTCGTCAGCACAGCGGGAACTGGGTAAGGGAGGGCCCGCCAACGCATCGGCGACGGCCCCGCCCGGCCCCGGGGACAACGCGATACGTCCCATGGCTGCGGCGGACCCCCGGCCCACGCCGCGCGCAGGCCCCTACTTCGATCTAGCGGCCTCGAAGAACGTCACGGCGCTGCTTGGCAAAACGGCATACTTAAATTGTCGCGTCAAGAACTTGGGTAACAAGACGGTAAGTGTAGCTTACTTACTACTTTCAACTTCTACTATAAAGCTCAATTTATAATACACGCAGAAACTGATGTAACCATTTTAGAGTATATGGTACACCTGCAGGGGTGGGAAATTACACATAGTTTATAGAAAGAATATATATGTGTAGAACTCAATAATAATATATAAAGTAATATCTTAAATAATAATATTGAAAAAAAATGTCTGTACTATAATTAAATTGTAAAAGGCGTCTGTTATTTAAAACATTGCTGGCTGAATAAATAGCAAAATTAAAATTACTTTGAAAGTGCTTATAAAGTTTAAGAAGAGTAGCTCCGTGTGTAAAACTTGGTAGGTTGTTAGGATTAAGTGCAACGTATACTGAGTCTTTTATGATTAATACCGTGCCTACATATATCTATAGTTTATAAAATTAATATATAACGCCTGGCAGTGTCTTGAACGAACTAAACAGTTACCAACTCTTCTTTGCTCTATATTATATTTGTATGATATATATCTTTGCCTAGTAATATTATTGTCCTTAAAATATATAACACTTGCATGGATAAATACTAAGGGTAAAAACTCAGGTGGATTCTGTATTCTGTACAGTACTGGCACAACTAAAATAACACACGTATATGTTCTCACTATTTAAACGCTCTATATTTTCGAGAGCTTCCAAATAAACACGTAGCAGCCTAACCTTTCCGGGCACAGTGAAGAATGACGCTATTGTTATAACAAACACATTTCGGCGTTAACAATAAGTACTAAGTAGTACAGTTAAATTCAGCCGTAGATGACGTTGGCACTAACGAGTTCTCTTTTATTCCGGACCCGACGTCCAATTTACATAGCGGTGTACCATAAAATCCTCGTCTAAAATAGAATATAACAATAGCACAATGCACCTTTAAAACCACCATTGTGAACCCAAGTTTGAAAATAAAATTCTCATAAGGCCGCGATGCCTCATCTAGCACGGTAAATATGGTGACGATTCTAGAACCCAAGGTTTGTTATGCTTTATAACATATAATCAAATATTGAGATATTTCAACTTGTTGGTGCAAATAACATTTGATGGTCCCATCCGAAAGTGGCAGAGTTAACTCAAAAGGTGTAGTGCTGTACCACTGCATTTTCAAACATTATTATACCGCCAAGCAGTTTTCATGACATTTTTACGTCTCCCTTAATCGTAAAACTAATCCCAATATCCTTCCTCATTAACGCATGTATGTATAAATTAATTACAGGGTATAGCTCGATGTTGTTAAACTGCATTGCACGAGCAATATTTAGCGACCGGAGGCGGGTCGCGGGAAATAGTGCGTATAATGGGCAATTAGTAAACCGCATTCGCCTAGAGGCTCTAATTATTACTACAATGCCTCGCTAATGGCACCTTGAGAATTGTTACAAATCGCCCTCATAGAAATCTCTCGTGCATAAGCTGAATTGAAACGTTATAATAGAAAAACCCGGAAAATTCACATTAAATTTACTTGGAATGCACAAGAAATTCGATCTTAATTTTGATTAATGTGTTTTTAATTGCCGGACAGAATTGATTGCATAATTTTCAATTTAAAGTCATTGAGTGTTACTTTGTGCCATTTTAAAACTCTAGTGTCTGTTGTAGATCGATAACATGTTTTTAAATTCATAATGAAATATGTGTAAATGTGTTTACGTAAAATAAAACTTTATCACCTTTTTAAATACGTGATATAAAAATTTTCATTGCGGATCATCATAAATAATTCGGTTAATCTCCCCGCTCAATTTAACAGCAAAATAGTTATCTGAGACAAGCAGTGCTAAATATATTAATTTTGTTTCATAACTCGTTGGCATAGTCATAGTTTTATGGCGTAGTGCTAATGTCGACGTTTACACGGTTTGTCTGTCATACGTATTTAAATATGCGATTTTATTTAATATTGTCGGCGTTAATGAAAAGCGTAACTTACTAATTAGTAATTATTTCTAGAAATAGTAGATAGCTTCGGTTTACTTTTATATAATGAGGTATAACGTTATATTATGTATATTACACGTGTACAGTAAAAAGCAATGTTTATTTTTTTAGGACAAGGTTTATTATTAATATTAATTATAAGCGTAATGTATGTAAAATACCTGTTCATAATGTTGCAGAGATACACAATGGCCTGTCTCTATATCTTATTATAGATAAAAACTAAGTAGAATCTAATGAATTAATAATATATTCTATCATTAATAAGTTAGTCATCTACTTGCATAGTCTAGTCGCGTCTTACTACATTCAAATGTAATTACAATAGACGTTTTTGTTATATTATACAGGGAAAGAAAAGTAAGTGGGCATGTCGAACAACGTCGCCCGGCACACGTGTTGCAAGCGCTGTATGATGTCATCCGGCTGACTGCCTCCGTGGCCTAGTGGTATAGGCCCGCGCTTTACAAAACGGAGGTCGTGGGTTCGAATCCCGCGGAGGACAATGACTTTGTGTTGTTGTT
>DWHO01002548.1:0-13166 GCA_018247575.1 Eurytides lysithous rurik
TTACCTTTTTTTTGTCAAATTTAATATCTGCGAAATATGTTCATATCACAAATTTAGGGGAATTCCCTTTTTGTTCAATACAAGCAAATTTACTGGTCAGAGCAATTGTAGTGTTAGACGTGTTTGGTAAAGAATTTTTTTATTGTTTTTCCAACGTTACATTAAATTAAATAAACATGAATACTTCTTCTTAAAAAATCCTTGTTTTTCACTAATTTTAATACGAACCAGTCACCTATTTTTGCATACGATCAATGTCTTTTTTTACACGGTTTTTTTACACTGTTTTTTCTGTAACCAATCTACCGTGTAAAAACAGAATTAGGTGTATTTCAATAACCCTAGTTATTAGAATATGTACTGAGTATGCCACATCTCCTAGATCAGGTAGTATTGCACAAAACTATATACCTTGCATACAACAAAATCTAATTTTTCACATCTAATTAATTGAAACATAAAAAAATTAACAAGTACAACTACAAAATATTGTTAATTTACTTATTTCACCTTTGGTAAAATCAAGACAAAATTAAATTTGTGACAAAAAAAACGAATTTGTGATAATGTCAAATATCTTAATTCTGAAACAAAGAGAAACATAAAAGACATTAAATTGGGTGATCTCTAAAACGTGAAAGAAATAAGCTCTCACCCTTTGTGAGAACTTATTTATTCAGTTCAGGCGGTTCATCATTCATCAAATGACTTTGTTAGTGTAATAGTAGTAGAATCAAACTGAGAGTATCTCGTAAATCATAATAACCGAGGTTCTGTAACATGCCGTTTATATCAATTGCTACAATTTTCATATTATTGACTTAAAACCATAGTCGTTTTCGACGTTGCCCGCAAAAACATAATTACCTACGAATCTTTTTTAAATTTTGTGAGAAGACTGGAACTCTTTAATGTAAGGAGGAGTAAATAGCTGTTAAAATTAACATTATCCATTTTTCAATTAAGAATTTAATTAATGTCGACTTGAAATTTTCCTATTTTATAGAAAATAATATTAAAAAGCAAAAATCTACTTAGTGAAATAAATCAATATAACTATATACCTTAAAATAACTTTAATTGTTCAAATTAGAAAATTTATATCTTAATATTTATCAGAAGGTGCTTTTTTATTTCGATAAAAAAATACACATAAACGAACCTATGTACACTTACATTTTATTTACGCCGTAATGCATTTGTGAAATACCTTAAAGCTAGGGGACATTTTCAAAAGTAAATCGACAAATTTCTTAAGAGAACTTCCATCGCATCACGTTTGTCGCTTGTTTCCAACTCTACCAAAAAGGATCTAAAATTTACGGACATCGTTTACATTCGCGGAAAATACTGACTCCAATATTTCAGAAACGTCATATAAATATTAAATAGTTTTAGATTACAAAAATTGATATTCTCAAAAAGTATGTTCACACTTTTATGTCGCTTATCTGTTAATTAAAAATAGAATAAATTTTGAACATAAGCTAAAAGTAGCGAATTGGACAATGATAGAGGGTTTTTGTTTTAGTATCTTTTATTTTTTTTTTTGTTTGTACGTAAATATTCTACTGTAAAAATCTTGCATTCGGTAATTGGTTAAATGGACATTCTAATCGAAACAGTTAGAGTAAAAAAATCTCTTTTGATCTTTAAATTCTTAATCATAATCCTGTCTGACGTAGATGCTTTTAGCCTATGCGACTCTATAAATCTTCATCGGATCGCCGAATCTGTGGAAACGCTAGTTTCCACGAATGCTTTAAATTCACTTGAACAATCCCCGAGCCTGTTTACAAATGCACAAGATGTCGTCGGCTCTCTACGGCGTGTATAAATGGATAGATATGTATGGAGGGCGCGCGCAATCGAGCCGCGGGCCTCACTTTCCCCGGCGATGCTAAAAATAGACGCTCGCAAAAGAGTAGTCAACCGTCTTACTTCACTGGGCTGAAGCAACTCTAAGAAACTATTTTACGCAATTCAGTATACTCGCTTGATATATTACGCAAAGTTGTCTCCGATGTCGGCGTGAGTCTGTGAGAGTAGTTAAAAATGATGATACTCCGCTATTACTTTAATATTGATTCACAAAGATGATTCACAACTATCATCAGTTTTAAAAACTGTGGAAGTCAATCAGAAACTAAATGTAATTAGCGAAATTTTAAGTACGTTTTTGATTTTCAACCGTATATTGTTTTATCTGAAAAAAAATCAGAAACATACTTTGAAATTTTAGCAGCATAAAAATTCTATGACTAAAATCTACGGTTGCAATCATATCAAATCCCTACTCCGTAACTGTGTGAAAGAAGATCAAGTATTACTCGAATACAAAGTTATAATATTAGTTAGTATAGATAAAAAAGTGAAGACTGTTTACTGGTAGAAAATTTCATTAAGAGAACTTTGAAAGAATCGTTAGGTCTAACGGCGAATTTGCTCAACATAAATCTACTACTTGGCTTGTTACTTTGTTTTTTCGAAATTAGAATTCGATGCTACTGCCCGCATTTAAAATTATGACCAACAAATTAAAGTTCAAGCGTAATTTAAGAATGAATTAAATCTTCCATGACATTTATTTATATATTTTTTTTTATTACAGAGTGTCCGCCGGCCGCTGATGGCATGGAGAGATTTGCGTGCCCAACCCCCGACCGCCAGGGCCGATACCGCTGCATAGATGACCACGTCCTTTGCGACGGTTTTATTGACTGTCCTAACGGCGAGGACGAAGACCGTCAGGCCTGCATGTTTTATAAAACGGTAATCTTCTATATCCTACCACTATTTTCTGTTGATATGACGGGACCAACTTATTGTTCTATTATCTTTAATTATTTTCAATTTGAAAGACCTGCCTTAAACGAGGATTTAATACCATTATTTAACCAAGTAATTAAATTTTATAAGAAAATAACAACATATTTCCTAATTGATTAACAAAACTAGAGTAGACTAAAACCGTAGAAGTCAAATGTTCATTAACAATAAAATTTCTGAGATATAACATTATTAAACTATCGGTTAAGAGAACAGCAAGGAGTCAAACAGGTTCACTTACTATTTAAAGACAATTAATTAAAAGAAAAATAAATGAGAATAAAAATTACAATAAATGCTAAGTACAGTTGTCATAACTCGGTATCTTCTTACATTACAGACGAAGGCCCACCTCGACGTACTGGCAGACGCGCTTTTACGATGGGCTCGAGGCCGTTAAGCAATTCATCCCTCCCGATACCCGCCCCTGTGCGTCTACGACCCAACAGTGCTGCACGGAACTCAAACAGACTGACATTACCAAACTCAAAAGAAATAGAAATACAGTACAGTGGAAGCTGCGAATATAATTACAAGACGATATTTGGGCGCAACCACTCCTGCGTTTAAAAGCGTTTACAATGAAACATATCAAGAAGTGCTGCAATCTATGCCGATAACAAAGACCACTTAAAAGTGTAGTGTAAGGATTCCGAACAGATACTTACAATACCAACGCCGGCCACAACTCGGGCAGCAGCATGAGCGTTCGAAGGAAGGTATGATGGTTGATGCGACCTGGTTTCGTCCCAATACTCTATTAGCAGCTGATTATTTTCCCCCATTCTTTCAAAACTTCTAGCTACTTATTAAACTAAAATGTGAGACTGGTAGTCGACATTGTTAGTCGGTAGGACGTACATACATATACATAAATAATTAAGTGTAAAGATCTACGTTTCGCAAATCATGGTGTAAACAAAGTATTGTTGTTATTTATGATTCGTTGTGTTATTTATGGTATGTTCTCTGATTTAATTAAATACATCTTTTATATTGTGGGTTGTAAAGTATTACTTGTTTGTGAAAAGTGTATATAATTAAATATTTAGTTTATATTGATATTTGCTTTAATTAAAATAGGCCTATGTTTTTACTTAAAAGCGTATTTTATATTCATTTTATTAATTTTGGGTTGATGAGTGAATATTTTGTTATTTTGGCTAAAAGTCTTCATTCGTTTCAAACGGTTTAAATGTAACGTAACAATGGTCTTCATTATGGCAGCTATTGATAAATGTTAACAAATCAAAAATAATTCCATATATTATTGTTTTATTTAGTAGAATAGTATACTATAGTTTATAGCACAATATGTTGACTGAACGAAATCGATAATATCATTTGCCGAAGAAGTCTGAACTGTTATCGAGTCTAGTCATGAATTAGTTCCTATGCATAGTTTGTCTAAATTAGTTTTTATATATATACACATTGTTTTAACGCGAGGTTTGAATCTTTAATGTTGTATTATTTGAGGTACCTGTAGTACATTTATTCTATTTATAATTTCAACCTTAAATACGGCTAAGTAACAAACATCTTAAAAATAGAGATCCATGTATCAGGTTACCACTCTGTATTAATATTATAAATATACTTATTATTTTATGTTATATTAAAAAGCTCAGTCACCTTTTCACCAGTTCAGACAACTAAAGTCGATTCATCACTTAACCTACGACGTACTATGGCGAATGGTCATGAAAATTACAAAAGTGTCACTTTTAAATTTTTTTCCGATATAAAACAAAAAAAACCCGTATCTAAATAAAAATACACTTATGTTCACATCCATGAAATATTTATAAAATAGTGTGTTGCCTAACGTGCGTCTATCTAATATTATAAATTAATTGTAATTTTTGTAGGTGTTACACTTTGTCACAATATCAAAAACTAGATGTTTGAATACAGTAGCACTATTTAAAAATACTTAGTACAATTTGCTCGTGTTTATTAATAGTTTTTAGTCGCGTATAATGTATGCATTGATTCAAATTGTAGTATAATAGGATTGGTTGTATTGCACAAAAAATTAATGTTGTAAATATATTTGCTTATCTAGCACTTGATTTCAGTGTGTAGCGATTGTGTAATTCAAAGAAAAGTTGGTGTTGGTCTTAGACAATCGTCTTTAAGAAATATTGGCTTGATAATTAAACTTTTATTAAAAGTAGGAAACGATAAATTTTAAGAGTCTAACTTAATGCAATTTATCTATAAGTCATTAGTGAACAAGGATGTGAATATCGTGTGTAAAATGATAAATCTAATTGAGACTCGGGAAATATCCATCAAAGCATATTAAAATCTTAATATTTATGAATTTGAATTTTTGCACTCAATAAACTTTGATAAACAACTGGATAAATACCGCTGTAGACTGGGAGAATGTTTGTTCTTGAGCCATCAGACTTAGCGGTATTTAAGTTCTTCCTCGACATCACAAAAAAGCAGATGAACTGAGCATCAATATGCGTGCGAGTCTTTTCTTGGATTTATCTGATCATTTTAATAAATATTATCTATGAAGAATATAACTATAAAAGAACTTATTCTAGAACTTAACAGGTGTAGGACATGGGTTTCTTTATTGGATATTGGATAGAATGATAAAAGTGACACTCATGTAAAGACATTGGTGGATTAATATTATTTGCCTTTCGCTATGTTGATTATAAATGGCTAACTTATATAAAATATGCTTTAAATGTTTCTGCGACCCATTTCTATAAAAACCTGCAAAAAATCTATCAACAAAGGTCAAATCAAAAGAACTGTGTCGTGTACTGCCTAGGTACCTCAGTATTTATTTAGCTTACTATGAACTATTAATGTCCCAACTCCTTAAATACCTACTAAAATTGAAAACCATTTCGACGATTTATTACATAAATCATACATAAAATTTACGAAATTTATTAGATACTAATTGAATGTATAATTTTCCTAAATATATATGATTTATTAGTTCTTAAAGGTATTGCTAAAATATATTAATGTAATTGCACTCAAAATTTGCCTGTTTCATGTATGTGCACAGCAATTTATTGTGATATTTTAAATATTATAGGTTAAGATGCCAATCATGATCTCGAGTATAGACTATCTACCTATCAATGTGATTATTATCTTATTTAAATACTTGTGATGTGTTTAAACTATGCTGTATAAGATATGGTCTAAACGTGTTAAATAATATGTTTTCTGACCGGTTTTGAGCTGAATAATTACAATTTGTCGTTATGCGGTCTTTCCTTTCTATGTACGCACCTAATTTATTAACTACCATTGAGATAAACATATATATTTAATAATAATTTGTAAACAGTTAGCAATTTTCAGTCAATTTTCTGTAAATAGGATATTTAAATACGCCGATTATGTATATAGAATCGGCACACGATGAAATATTGACGCAGTTTTCATTGTACTCGTTGAAAACTCGGAGACTTATAGCAATGCATAAACAACAATTAAAGTTATTGTTTTATAAATTAAATAGTTTTGTAGCGCCCTCATCCTGATATTTAGCACATTGAATTACCACAGCAGCACAATGCAAACGCACACTATTAATAAAACTCTATTTAACATCAGTTCAAGCTTAATCCTAAATCATTTCGTATGTACATCATTACATAGAAATGCTTTGCGATTTAGATCTCCGGTACGAGGTCAATTAAAATGCTCATAGACTCTTCTGAAGCGAGTTTAAATTAAATTTAGATGTATATTACTGTAACTCTAAATACCAAACTATCTGTCTGCCTGAAACTGTGAAACATAAATGTTGCTCTATTGGATGAATTATCTTCATCGTATTGTTGAAGACTAATTAAAAATATTTTTAGATGTCACACTTGTAGTTGTTACTCTATATACCTACTTCGGTTATTCAGGATTTATAAAAGAAAGACTTTCATAAAGGCGTTATTTAATAATTTGAATCCCTGTTACTACCGACGCAACGTGATGCATAACTTCAGCTGATTTCATAACAATATAATAATATTGCAACTCTAAAAATGCAACTATTTTTGTAGATATATAAGTTTGATTACAACTAGATACATATTTACATATATTTTCAAACAATAAATGATCGATTATATTATTGCACGAAGAAATATTTTTATTTCGTTACATTACCAGATTAAAGATACGCTCTCATTCATTTAAAAACCACGCTAAATCATTCGAATTTTCCCTTACCCAGAGGATTCCTTTTAAACTCATTATTGAGTCTTACATTGCTTATTATAAAAATTATCCAAGAACTAAAATATTACCTCACACTGGCATAAATAAACTAACTTTGCAACAACATTCCAAGATCCACCATTTTGTAAGACCTATGGCACCTGAAAATCTTCGTTCTAAGAAAACATTCCACTCCTACAACAGTGTCATAGATGAGTTGCTTTAACATTTCTTAGAACATGTGTATGCAACTCACGTGACTAAATTCTATAACGACTACGCTATTTTGTAAGCGTAATATACTTTTGGACTATTTATTATGTATTGTTAATTACTATATATGTTGTATTAAGATAAAAAATTGGAAACGAATGTTAATAAATGCCTCAGCCAGACAGGAACTTGTTTCATTTATACACAAACAATATCTATGTATACAAACAAGTGGCGAACTAATTTCTTAATACTCTAAGTATGGATAACAGGGTAGCATGTTATGAGAGTCAAATATACCTCAAATGTCATTAGATGAAAATGATGTAGGACAGTTTAATTAACTATAGATAAATGAACAGATGACAGACCGGAGCATTTTACCCAGTCAGGTTATATGTCAAATGTTTATTGTGAAATATTTAATACCTGTTTGATTTTACAATAACCATTTACATGTAAATCCAAAGGAGTTACTAGAATATAAGGTCTTAGGTTAAATAAAATAATAATAAAAAGATCGAGCGTAATAGAAATAAAAATGACGTAGTGCTCTGTTACGGATACTGGTTTAAAATTGACAATTTAGTACTAAATGCCAAGAAAACTAAATATGTGGAATGTACCTTACCTAAAAAAAAGTCTAATTCACAGTTTGCTTCTTAACTACGAAGCACTAGATACTACTGATTCCACTGTTTTCTTGGGTACAACTCTAGTTAAAAATACCCCAGTGGAACTCCCATCTTTCAACACAGCTGTCTTTGCAGTGAGGAAAGTAAGACAATTAACTGATGTGTGATGAGCTGTATTAAGCTCGACTAGTTTATTTCGGTTATTTTCATAGTATTCTGTCATACGGTATCCTATTGTGGTGTAGTGCAGCTGAGATAAATTCAGTATTTATTCTTCAAAAAGGAGCCGTTCGTGCTATTTATAACCTGAGAGCTACAGATTCCCTGCGAGAGGTTTTTAAAAAAGTGGTATTCTGACGGTTGCTTCACAATATATACTCTGTAACATATTTATACAAACAAAACAAAGTTTTAATACTTTCTTGAAACTCAGTGACAAACACGTGTTAAATACTAGAGATAAGAATAAGTTTGTAACACCTCCATTTCGTCTCCAAAAGGTGAAAAACCCCATCACGGGCCTGAGTATACGCATATATAGTAAAATTCTACAAGATGTCCTGGATCTACCATTTGAGCGTTTTAAAATTAAAATTACGAACGAGGTCCACATCAATATGAGCGACTACTTTGATCAAGGATGACTGAAGTGACTCCAAATCAAAATGAGATTTTTGTTGCGTACCGCTGCAACGCGTATTCAAACGATGTCCTGTTTTTCTTCGATAAGCTCGAAGCCCAAATTTTTTTTCACACCCTTATTACCGTGATTCTGCTTAATCCCATCTGAAGGCCCAACAGTTTCTGCTTACGCATAGGAGTTGTCTGAATTCACGCCTTCACAGCTTTCGTCACTGCTAGAGTCCTAACAGTGCGAGGGCGACCACCTCTTTTTCCACCTCTTGCACTTAACTTTCATTATATCGTTTGATGAAGCCATAAATCTTATCGAAAATCTAAAAAAGAAATCAATTAATATTTCTGTTACCAGCATTAAAAATTCAAAAATTTTCGTTACGTGGCAGAACTTATAACCCGACTAGGTATACACTCGGAGGGTTCACATACAATATGAAGTTAGTCGTCACTCTAGAGCAGTGGTTCTTAACCGGTGGTCCGCGGACCACTGGTGGTCCCTGGAAGCATCCCAAGTGGTCCGCGGTGCCATCCTAATAAATATGTTAGTCGACACGATACAACGAGACCGCGCTGATTCGCGAGAATTCTTCGAAGGTAAATTAACAAATCTTAAAAAATTAAACTTGGACCCAGTGGATCTAGTTATGCAACATCTGAAAAAACATTATCTTGAAGTTATCCTAAGGTGCTTTGTATTAACTACAAACTAATTAACCAACTTGGTGGTCCATGGACTGACAGAAATGTTGTCAAATGGTCCCGCATGACTTTGGTTAAGAACCGCTGCTTTAGGAAGACCTGCTTTGGTTGATTTTTACACTAGGCGACCTACTGGTCAGTTTTTATTTTACTAGGTACAGTCTATAGTTATTTCTTAACAATGTAGGGTTATTTGCAGCGTGAGCTAACCTTATTACACAAAATCAAAGTATATTTGGAGAAATTTTGAGTTAAAACGATAATTATTCGTCATCAGACACGTACTAAAATATTAAAACTAAAAATTTAGTAAACAGAACTAGAATGGAAGATGAGTTTTATTCAAAATACAGGCCGGGCCATACATCTTAAATATCTAACGATTGCTGCTTAGGGGTTTAGAAATGGCGCAGCTTGTGATACTGAGTGACACTTACGTACGAGTTACTCCTAAAAAGGAATGATAAACTCTAATTCCCATTTGGCGCAGTTGCTGAGCTTCTCGAGCTGGCTTCGGCGTCGCAGGTCGTGGGTTCGATTCCCACCCGGAACAAATATATGTTTGAACTACAGATAGTTGTTCTGAATCTGGGCGTTTGTCCGTGTGAAATTTGTGTATGTGAAACGCCGTTATAACACAAGATATTGCTATCTTACAATAGGGGCAGCGTTTTGTAAACAAAAAAAAAAAAGATGTATTTCCTAAAAAAAAGTACATACTCATATGATGTTTTTCAACAGTAATTACTTGCAGATTAGTAGTCCAAGTGATAGTGACATCGAAAAAATAAAATACAGGGGTCATCAGAAAACAGAAAATAATATACAGGGTTGCAGTTGGTTCTCGCCTTAGAGTTCGACGTGTTATTGACGGATATGATCTTGAATTATAATTGTGCTCACTAGGAAGTTTTCAACTGAAGTTACACCGCTTGCTAATATAATTTGTGTAATGACTTTATTTCACACGACCAATGTTACCGTGTTTTATTTCGCCAGCCATCTATCAGTACTGTTTGTTTACGGATATCATGAAACTTTATAATACGACAAAACCACACCGCGTATTCTATCACAGCCTTTGGGGCAGTTCTCAATGGCAGTATTAACCGACTCTGAACTGTTGCTGACAGTCCGCATACTGAATTGCGACAGCCTTAAGCCGACGATCTCCATAATTTTATCAAGTCACGCACGCCCTTACACTTTACCTTGCCGATATAAGGCCTGTCCAACGCATGGAAACTTAACACATTAAGTGTTCTTTACTCGGATCCGAGTGGTGCGGGGCCATAGTTACGGTGCCGAGCACTCGGATCCGAAAAATGTTTTTTATATAATAATAATAATAATAATAGCAATATACATTCATACATATTTCCAAACGTTCGTATTTACTTCATCAAAATTCGCCATAAAAAGTTTTGGTTTCTGGCTATTATTTTGTATCCATTGTTTAAGCATTCAGTGTGTTAACTTACCGGATAAAACTTTACGGAATCGCAAAGAATAGTTTTATTTAGACTTACGTTAAACATTATTAGTAGTCCGGAATTTTTCTCGTCATAAACTGATACACCATCCGCAAGTGACATTCACTGTACTTGAATAGTTACAAAAACGTATAACCAAAATTACTAAATGCGTTCGGAATGCGTATACCGGGAAACAGGAACTGAACTTCACACCTGATAGTGTCTGACGTCTGGGGCTGTCAAAAAACTCACCCCAGCATCATTACAAACAACAAAAGGCTTTCACAGCTTCGAAGCGGATATGGTAATATCGTGACAAGGGGCGTGCAAACAAGGGGATGTAAACGTAAAGAGGGAGGCTGACAAAACGGATAGATTGTGCAAACAAAGGGTTTGCGAGTTCGCAAGTGGAAATTGAGATAACAATGTGTAAAGAGGCGACGATCGGCAGCCGCTTCAGGCTGGAAAGTCTTTTTACGTTCTCATACAGCCTTGCGTCGACATCATGTTTACTTTAGTCCCGAGGCGGCGACTCCGGTAAGGTAGAGGTCGAAGGTGTGGCGTGATGGCTTATTGGCCTTCGAGAGCTTTCGATTTAATATTAACGAGCCTTCTGTGTAAATTCGATTGTTAATATTCAATGATAAATTTCTCGCGCTGATATGCTACGGTGCAAGAAAAAAAAAATGTAAAACAAAAATCTGCGTGTCAAAAAACTTTGGAGCAGAAACGTCGCTTATCATGGCACACTTTCTCGATTCGTCACTTTATCTTTTAAAAATAAAATTACGAAAACAGATCAAAAAAATAAAAATAAATATGCAAGCGACTGCGCATAATACGAGAACCTTGCCCAGCTGTGGGACATGTGTACTTATTAGTAGTGATCGTCAAAATGGAAGTTAAAATATTTCTGCAAATTGCTTTATAAATTTAGAAAACTTCGGACTAACAAATTCTGTGTTGTTGTCAGTTATGTTGGTTTTGTGGAGTTGGTCATCATTACTTATACTATATGAAGTGTTTTTTTGTTTTTGCCTCTTTTTGCTCTCTTTATCCTCTTTGGAATATTATTTTACCAGTTAAATTTTTTCATAATAATTTCTCTTACGAAAGTAAAGTGTATGTAAAAAAATGTATTTTTGAATACATTTCAGTTATGTGTCATCTAAATTTGGCTCTTGGATGACAAGGTTGCCGACCACTGGTATAACCAGCACATTGTACTTACATGTCCCTTGTTTTAAACATTTTTTTTTTATTATAGTGATTAGGAGGCAAATGGTATGAAGCTGATGGTATGCGAACGCCGCCGCCCATAGACATCTGGAACACCAAGGCACATGCAAATGCGCTACCAGCCTTTAAGATGAGGGAGTATGCTCTCTTCTTGAAGGTCCCAATGTCGTACCGGTCCTAAGTCCTTTACTTTTTAAGGAGGGAAATAGACGAGACGAGGAAGTCGTGTGCCGTCGTTGATCTATCCTGTTATTAAGCCCGTCAAGCTGTTACGTTGCCCATTAAACCCGAACAGTGCAGTTCTAACATATTATTGGAGATAGAATAATTGAAAGTGTGACGAACATAACATTAATACTAGAAGCGTAAACAAGTTTGTTTTCAGTCAGTAATTTTTTTTATAGGCAATGTATACTTTTTACGTTAGGATTACAGAAAATGTCCAGAAAGCTCCTATTGATAAAAAAAAAGTATTGTAAAAGGACATTCGTATGCTGAAGTTAATGATTTCATTGAAGTTAGCATACCTTGGAAATGATGTGATCGCCTCCAGGCTATTTCAAGATGCAAAATATAAAAATTGTAAACATAATTAAAAAAAAAAAGAGTTAAAGTCTCGCTGACTATATTTCGCATGTTCTCTTCCCAGGTCTGAGTATTTTTTTTTCCAAACAGGTAGTAGAATAACGACCTCAAAAAGTGGTTCCAAACCAATTCAATTTTGAGTAAAAAATTTTGACTGACTTTGACAATGCAGTGGCAAGACCTCAGTAGTCCTTATTCCCTTTTCTAGTCGAGCGGTAAGTGGAAAATTTTCTATACTTTGCACAGATTTTTTCAAAACTGCTAGCTATGACAAACTCAGAATGGATATGTGAAATGATCGCATACTCATTCTCCATTGGATTGTGAACTTGCCAAATTTGCTATAAAACACCGCACGGCCGCGATAGCGATTAAATTAAATTTAGCAATTAAAATCTTCCGCAGAAGCTTTGGATATGGTGACCGAGTGCTTTGAAGTGTTAAAGCTATCTTTAACCCCGAGTGAACTTTCTATTTATAGTTAAATATCGTCGATGCAGCAAATCATTCACAATGGGGTGAGGGTCGAGTAGTTTTATTCAGTCCCGTATGACATAATCTATAGCCTCTACTGCCTCCGTGGCTTAGTGGTATAGGCCCGCGCTTTACAAAACGGAGGTCGTGGGTTCGAATCCCGCGGAGGGCA
>DWHO01002549.1:0-13163 GCA_018247575.1 Eurytides lysithous rurik
CGACGACAGTCGCGGCCCTGGTCCGTACACCGGACCCCGTCTGTCCGTAGCCGACAGTCCCCCAATTAATTTTAATTCTATAAGTTAAAATTTTGACACAACACGCATGTTTTCGTGCGTGACGTGGGGTCTATCCAATTCGTAGAAACTAGCATTTCCACGGATTCGGTGATGCAATGAAGCTTTATAGAGCCGCATAGGCTAAAAGTATCAACGTCAGTCCAGATAAGATAAGATCTGTTATAAATGTTAATATAAAAGTTTAAACCCAAACTAGAGTATCATTACCCAAGAAAACACCAAATTAGCAATGAGTATTTCTGCATAAATTTATTTATGATAGTTAACTAGTATATTAATGGAGATTCAAAATCCTGCAATCTTTTCAAAGCTTAAAAATCATAACATATTTTCGGAAAAAGCTTGAAAATTGACCAAAATAAATGGTTTAATGCGTTCATTCGGTCTTACCAGTAATTTTTTAATGTAACCAAGCAGACCCGAGTCAATAAAAATAGTTAGATTATGTTATTAGTAAACAAGATTAAAGATTGGATGAACCGAAAAAAAAATGGAGTCAATGCAAGCGATTTCGCTACACATTTGTGGCGCCATAAATACTAAGTGTTTACAACCAACATCGCTTTTGACGTTAACAGTTCAATAAAAGACATTTATCACTTTAACGGCCATTTTAGCAGCGTTTTAAAGTTCACCACGTTTTATGTTTGAAATTTTTATTAACGCTATCGAACATTTGTTATGACAACGATAAAATATCAGCTACTGAAATAACCATAGTATTTTTATACCTTCAGCAAAATCAATGATGACTGTAACGATGTATTTCCGTTAATACAAAAAAAAGCTTCTTGTGGTAGGTAAGTCGCAATTTATTGTTTTTTTTTTTAATTGTGTTGGAACCTTAGGAGCATGAAAAAAAAATCGGAGGTTATCTTTTGAGCCTACTTTTTTATTTCCACAGCGTAGTAATAGGATAAAAAGAGTTTCATAGATTTCTCCTCTTCTTTCATATTTTTTCTCCCGTAAACTTAGAGATATCAGTGAATTTAATTAATTAAATTATTAATTATTAGATCATAAATTTAATTTTATGACACATGACAATAATTTTCCCAATGACAACTGAAGTTACCTTTTTTATTATGTTTCTTTAAAGGAATGTATAAGAAATACTGCCCTACCTTTCACTCTAACTTAATTTATACATTTATACAAAGTTTATCATTTTTTTTGCGTGTAACGCCTCCAGAGAAACAGTTATACCAGGTACAAGGATTAATCCTCAGTGAGATATAAGTTTCCTAAAACACTAATAGGAAACAAAAAATAATGCTGTAACACCTCAGTTAAGCCAAATTCGCAAACGACAAATCAACTTTTTAAATTGAACAACCGAAACAAAAAAGGAGTGGAAAAAATAATCAAGTTTCGTAATGGTTTATCGTCATGCTTTTAGTAAGCTCATTAATTATGCAGAAATATTACGTTTTAAAGTTTTTGGGAATATCAATTGATAAATAATATTGCAACAATAATTATTATGAATATTGCAACCGATAATGATGACAATAAAGAAATTATAGTGTCAAAAACGTATATTCAACGTTATTATTACTTAAAAGTTTTCGAAAGTTATACTTACAACATTAGGAACCTTTTTCCGATGATCTCAGTAAGTGTACTAATATATTATATAATATATAATTAAAAAGAAGTCGGCCAAACTAAAAGAAATATGTATCAAAAATGAATTGCAGAACCATGTACATCACTTAAGAGAGCTTTAGAAAAAAGCACACCTAAATCCATCTTAAATGGCGTCCCTAAAGATTCATATAACCCGGTGATATATTCATTTTGTCAAATCTCCGCCCGGATTCAGTTCCTTCAGGTGCATGTACGCGCAATTGTTTGTTTAACACAATTACCGTTTCGCACGTGTTTTCTAATAATAGATGTGTACCATACGCCTCACTGTCCATCACTCGCTCCCAATCAGAGAGAGTCTGTTTAGTATTAGTATTGCCGTATCGAAAGCCGTGGAGCCGGCATGAAAACTATGCGCGTCCCTGTACACCATTCATTGAACCGTCGAACGATTCCACCGGACTTCAACGGGACTAAAGCACTTATTCGAACACATTTGAAACCATTATCGCTTGCAGGCCCATGTCAAACTACAGCTTACGCGTATCCACGCACACAGTCGTGCATACGAAATTTTTGTACCGGACCAATTTTGGCCCACGGCCCCGACATAAATGCCAAATATAGCCGCGGGACTGATAATTAACGGAATTTAGAAGTTCGATCAATTTTAAATTGGTATTACAAACACGACTCTCTCGAGAGACGAGCGAACAGGTCGCGTATTTAATTATAACCCGAGACTTGATTACCGGGGGCCAAGTTTGTCGGTCGCATCGGTTCGCTTTAATTTATCGCATCGCCCACACCGGCCGTCCTAAAGTCGGGCTGCGTCAGGCTGCGCGTTCCTCACAGCGCGAAGCCTAATCCGCTGGATATTAGTCGAAATAGCGCGAAAAACGTTTCGTTGTGCGCGTGCGCCGGGGTGGGCGCACAGGTGAACGTCAGTCCGCTCTGGGAGCTCCTGCCGACAGGGATCTCTCGCAGCACGCCGCGAAATCACGGCGACGTATCCGTGAGAGCGTTTCCGAGGGAGCATTCGAGGCCGGCTGGCCGTTTCACTGGTCTGGCATGCGCTTAGTAAGGCTTAGGGTCCGGGGCGGGGTGCTGGGGCAGTGATGTCCGTCGTGCGATGCGTCCGGTGGTCATAGCCGCGTGCTTGCTGCTGCTCGCGCCCATCACCGACTCTTGGTGGTGAGTTCATACAAATAACAGACAGATAAAAGAATCGTACACGCAAACAATATTTCCGTCCGACGATACAATCGAATCGAATCGATTTGTTTAACATTGCCCGCTCAAGAAAAGTTATGCTTTTATACAATAACCTAATGATGCGATTTCGTTTTTGTTTCATCATAAAACAGTTCGAATAATCTTGCATCGTTTCTAATAATACGCTAGGTGGGATAAAATTTGTTATATAGATGATTTTGAAATTAAAATTGGCTAACAGTGACATATTTGTGTTTAAGCAGCGGTAAAAACAGAAACGCATTTTCTGTAACATACTTATTGCAAAATTTAACGTGGAACAAAAAATGATTTCATCATCTTAATGATGTTTAAAATTTTCGAAACCATAATAGACCTTTAACCTTTAACCTTAATACAGCTTATTTAACCTAAAACAAATTAATATGTCATCAATCAAATTATTTTATAGTAGTATTTAGTAAATTCGCTAGTATTTACCAAAAAGATCTTTTTTCGATTAAAATTTTATCCTATTCTGTAAATAATTGATAAAACCGTTCATAGTTTCATCTCAGACTTCTTGTATATTATATTATATTTCTTCAACGTTACAGTTATTTAGTAGTTTAAATACTTGGCGTTTTTATTTATCAGTTGCTTTGAAAGGGAAAACCCTTGTTACCTTGTATTACGCGGTAAGCTATTATTGTGAATCAATTTTCGCCCGGTTAGTTACTTGCATCCGAATTAATACGGAGAACCAGAGCTTTAACAGTAGGTGGCTAGGCTCCAAAGTAAACTTCTTGCTCATACCAGTGAGCCAGATTTCGCTGAATCGGGCTGTATAACTGACAACAACCGATACAACGGATCAAAATTCAGCGCTGTTCTTATATTTCTAGTTTATAATTATTCTGCTTTTTGGAAACGTCTCGAATTAGTTTAAGTTGATTTTTAATTCCTAATTCGTAGAGATGTAGAAATTTTGCCTTTGCTGGAGTTACAATAAGAAACAGGTGTGAGTATTAGTGTATCCATGGTATATTGGTATATTGGCATTGACATGGTAAATTGGCCTTTATCGAACAACATTAATAAGTACACTGTCCTAAACTGTCTTTGATCATTAAATCAAAGGATGATCTACATATAACATTTCGGATAAGTCATTATCTCGGTTGAAAAACTAGTTATGATGTATAAATGTAATACGAGTACAATAAAAGTAATGAAATAGATTAATTTTATTACCACCTCCTTAAAAGTTCCCAAACAAGCAAACGAGTTAAATAACCAGTAACTAATGGTTGCTGGGCTATGACAGAAAAAAAAGACATAATGGCGTAACCGATATAATTATACGACGAGATTTATGACGAGGAAGTGTAATAAAGGTGATTTTCGACGGACTTCATTCGCGTCTACCTTTGCTCGCATGCGCCAAATGCATAATTTAACGAGCCTTTATTTAGACACTTATTAGTGGACACCGATATGAAAATTTCATTGTCTCGTGCATATACAGCTGGTCGCTTCATGAAACGGTTTTGGATTATGAATTGTTCTTCTTTTTTTAATTGTTAGAAACGCTGCCTCTATATTAAGATAGAAATATCTTGTGTTATAAGGGCGTTTTACATACATAAATTTTACGCGGTCAAATACCCAGATCCGAAACTAATATTTGTAGTTCAAACAAATATTTGCCCCGGGCAGGAATCGAACCTACGACCTGCGACGATGAAGCCAATAGCTTCTTAGCATCTGCACCAAACGGTCATCAAAATTGAATTGTTGCGTTTGCAATTCAAATTACTTGACATAAGATCCCTGAACATTTGAATCCTAAATCGTTACCTAAAATATTATTTTGATATTATATTTATTTTGATAAGTTGACGCATTGATTAAATAATTCATATGCAATGGAATTTTTGTGTGAAAATATACTCATTTTAGAAAATAAGTATGTGAACTCTAAATACAAATTTAATAATATTAAGACTATTGTGTCATACTGCATATGGTTGCGCAAGAGAGGAAAAAGTTTAAGTAATTACAAAAACGTTGCCCGATTGCAATATCGGTAATTATGGAATGAACAAAACAATTTACGTAATAACATAAATTCATAAATTTGGACAGGCTTTACAATTATTTTGAAATACGATTTGCACAATTTGTTACAAGAGTGTTCATAATGTTTATCGCTAGACCTTTATCTGAGTTTAGAGAGAGCAAAAAGTTTAGACAGGACTGTTTAATGACAATATGTTGAATGATCTAATGTAGCGTAATGCAATGTTGTATTTTATATGCATATATAAACGAATAATTGAAATGGGATATTGTAATAACTTATCTTTATGTGTACATTTGTGTAAATTCTTGACAATTATGCGAATGTTTTTTGTAGTAACTTTTAAAAGCCTTCGAAAAACTCGCATTTTCTTTATTTCAACTTCAACGTTTATAAGTAATTGTAGAGAATGCATATGCATAATATAATATATTGCTAAAGAAGCCTGCAAATTTAGTTTATTTTAAAATATTGTAAATTTATTTATTTATTTAGAAATTATCAATACAATAATGACGACAATTCGTGATTCTTTGTTTAAAGAAAAATTATTGTTTTGTTAGTGTTACGAAGAACAACAATGTCCAGTCGATTCGTCACCGTTCAATTTCCGCATATTAATCCGTCTGTAATTTTCCTCGGTGCGGATTCGATCATAATAAATTCGCGGGTCCCGGGGCATAAATCACGGGCCGTGAAATTCAATAAAGTCATACCGGCTGGCCAACCACCGCGGTGGGGAGTTTAATTTGCAATTAATCAGGCACCGGCTTAAATTAGGAGATTCGACCGAGATCGACGGAAACCGATTGGCCGGAGGTGAAGCCGAGCGATACCTCGAGTTTCTCGTGTGTACCAGTCGTTTTACCAATAACTTTCTAAAGATTACACGTTGGTTATACGTCATACATGTTTTTAATAAAGCATACGCGATCCGTTAATTATTCAGTAAGATGCTATTTCGCTTAAATAGAATCTTAATCTTTATACTTTAGCTTATTTTTTAATCTGTTATATTGTAAGGATGAAAAAAGAAAAGAATGAATTTGACATTCATTCTTTTCTTATATCTAAAGTTAAATTTAAATATAACATCAGAATATTTTATCACAATACTTTATTGCAAAATTATTATATTGCGGCATTTTGTGCCCGTCAACCCATGGCGTGGGAAGTATGCAACATGTTGGTTAAATAAGAAAACGATCGTTCAGTTCATTTAATATAATTTTCTGAGACACTGGCGACATATTAAATGAGAATAGAATAAAACCTGATAATTTTGCGTTCATTAATTAAGTTATCAAATCATGGTCAGGTTCTAAAATGATTTTGTGGACAAACCAGACGATTTACGTGCACAATGCATGGCCCTTTTAATTTACTTTTTGCACCTTCGAAAATTCAAAACTTAACGCTTTGATCGCCAAATCTGTTGATTTCGCTGTATGCTTCTTTTTTGAAGTTGTGCAATAACTCATTGTGGCAACGGTGCTTTTGACACATGACAGATTTAATTCAATGACATAAGGCGTGGTTTAAGAATGATTGAGGTCATTAATTACGCTTTAGTGCTCTAAAAAAATGATTTATTAGTGCGTTGACGCCGTTCTGCCAGATTTTACGATTTTGTAATTTCCTGACTGAGTAATCGTAATCAGTTAACGCAACAAGCGGATGATTAACAACATTAACAACAACCGATGAATCACTAAACATATTACAAATGATAATAAAAAATTTAACAACCTTCATTTTAAAAATATACTAAAATATAAATAATATACTAAATATACCTTTTGTTTTTAAGTTACATCAAAACTACTCGACGATCAACATCTAGACAAACATTGTCATGTAGGCATTCATAAAGTAGTTTATATAGTTATTTTATGTAACTGTGGCGTGTGACCGTTTTGGTACATCGTTACCAACTATTTAAATACAAACTTAAATACTTTAAATCGCACTTTTAAACATCATGGACGTGAGTGTGAAAACCATAGCTGGAATAAGTAAAATAATTTGCTATGAAGTAATGCCATCACGTATATTTTCAAAAAGATAAGCAGTGTTAAAGATAAAATCCAAGGTTCATAGCGACGGAAATGATTTGCCGACGTGATAGTGCGTATGTCTTGGGAAATTAAATGGAATTTTTCTGCTATGTGTGTGAAGATTTTAGAGAAATAATCTGCCAAGTATTTTTATACTCAACATTGTTATGGAGGTAATTTTACGCGCGTTTTGTTCCATTCCAGAACATCATTAGCATTGTCTATGATACTCAATTCGTCAAATACTTCGTCTCAATTTCAGCGCAAATTTATGAGTTTCGCGAACAAAGAAACAACCGAATTAAATGCGAATTAGGTTATAACTATATGTACAAGCTCTCCTTTCTCACTCCCGTCGGTCTGTTACCATTAAAGAGGCCGAATACATTCTCCAGAAGCGGTCCGAAATATCACTCATTCAGTCCGAGACAACGTCTGATGATCGGGCGAAGAAAAAAAGAACGAACGCCGACCTTGATTTTATTTTTAGTAGCCGAATATCATACGGTGATAGAGCCACGCAGCTGCTACCGCTGCTGAATGGGCCGGCTCAAACCGGATAAGTACCATGACCTCACAGAAAATCGGCCTAAAGTGGATGTGTTTTTGCTTCTGCGTTTCGTCCGGTGAGTGAGGTGGCCGGTGGCCCATCCCCCTCCCTTTCCTTTCTCTCTCTCGCATTCCCCTCGCTTTCTCCATCCCTGACCGGTCCCCCCTATTACTCCCTTCCTCTCACTCCTCCTTCTTCCCTCTTTCAAAAAATTCCCCCCTTAAAGACTGGCAACGCATTTGCTAGTTCTGTAATACTGCAAATGTCCATGGGCGGCGGGAATCACTTACTATCAGGTGAGTCGCTTGCTCGTTTGTCAGGCTACTCCATAAAAAAAATACGCAACTCAATCATTACCAATCAACATTTTGATTGAAATCATTGCCCATAAAAGCCGATGACAGAAGACGACGTAGGTGTGGCCGGTCCCATGCGCCCACGGCACCGTTTGCACCCAAAGCGTCGATTAGCTAATTAACTACGTTTTTATTTTAATGTCCAAACTGTCGATACGTGCACACGTCGGACGGCCGTGGGTGACGCGCCCGGATGCATGGCAAACTGATGCCATTTCACATATCACAAACGCGTTTTGAATTTCGGAAGTGATGGTAATGGATAGCAGACACGTTAAGCTGACCGCTTAAGTCTGAAAATATACCGCTTAAAGATAATGCACTTTGTTTAAAATTTTTAGATTACCCGCGACACAGGCAAATGATTATCATCATACCCAATATGATCCTTATCATTAAATTAGTTATATCGTTACTTTAATTGGTAAAAAATGTTAATAATTATGAAGATGTGTCTTTGTTGGTTATATAAATGTAGAAAACAGAGTTACTTTTAATAAATTTGCTAGTATATTATTGATATTAGCTAGTAGCCATGCCTGTTTCATGTCGTTTTTCTAGATCAAAAAAGTTTCCAGAGATATTACTGGGCATAAATAAACCTCTAAAATATCATAAGGATACAGAGTAGAGCGTGGATTCGATTGGGGCAAAACCGGAAAGTATGGTGCTGCAGGGAAGAGGCCTATATCCAGCAGTGGATTAAAACAGACTGATATTACGATGATATTTGGAAGCGGCAATCAGGATAGAGCTTCGCAGAGTATTAACTATTTAATTACTTAACTTTAATAAAAAACCGCCTAGCATCGTATTGTTACGAGAAAGTGTTTTACTTACATATTTTTTTTCAGCGTCGCAAACATATTCATTGATATAGCAAATACACTCAAGAGCACAACAACCCATTTTAAACTTCTGAACGCTCGGGGAATAATCACCGAATAAATCCAGCGGATTAATTTGCGCTAATCAATGCGGAGTTCAATTAATTTGTTTGAAACATTGCATTAATTTGTGTATCTTTATCAGATCCGTAATTAAAATACTTCGTAAATATATTATCCTTAACGTGAGACTGCGATTTTGTATCAGACATTCGATTTTAATGAATGCGTGTACAAAAAAGGTGAGTTACATCAGTATTTTATGGCTTTCATATCTGTGCTCTTTGCTAAAGTGGGACTACTAGTGTTAGCAGTCTAAAATGGTAGTTATCAATAAGTTTAGATAAAGTGGACTTTATAATGATTTAATATTTAGAAATTGTTAAAAGTTTTAAAGTAAATGTAAAATTTTATCTTAAAATATTTACCACAATATTTGCATGGAGTAAATATTTACAGATAATTATTTGGAACTGTTAAACATATTAAAAATACATTTCTACTGAAGAAATATTTGTTTTAACTAAAAGATCAGAAATTATTTTTGATGAAGAAGATATTTTTGTAGGAAAATATACTGGACGATAGAGGAGAGACAAAAGCCTTAAAGTTGAGAAGATACAGATTAGTTTTTCAAACCATTACACTAAAGACTTTGGTAAAGTACGAACACATTGATGAATCATTTTAACCATAACCAAACCAAACAATTATTCACATATACGTTAATTAGTAATCTATTGCCCTTCCTTGGCTGCTCTATAGATGGATAAAAAGAAACTGTAACATAAGCTACAATATAATAAATTTAAATATTTAACGTCGAATTTTTTGAAATAAGATGTGTTTGTATTTAAAGTATACGAGTACATATATGTGTGTTTTAAGAAATAAAGTGACTTGACAAGTAAGACGTACGCTTGACGGTAAGCGACATACCACCAAAAGCTGCCCATATAGGCTTTAAACAACACAGTGTTTTTAAATGATCATATACACAAAGCATTTAATATTAATAGTAATATCAAGGGACATCTCACACATTGCCATCTGATCCCAAACTAGGTAGAGCCTGTACTATGATAATCAGACAACTGATATACATATTTAAATATTTTTAAATATATACTTATATGGATAATTAACACCCAGACATAGTACAAATACCTATGCTCATCGCACAAATATTTTGTTTTGGGTGGGAATGGAACCCACAACCTGTGGTTTTGCAGTCAGGAGCACTACACCAACGGGTCAGCCAAATATATAATAGTAATGTCAACACAACATCCTATAATTCATATACCTTATATAGGTCGCATCATACACCGTCTGCATCTGGATACGGTATTTAAGAGAGGATGTGTTTGGTATAATAATAATTTAATAAAAAAATTGTCTATAAAAGATAGTTATATATAATATATATCTGTATTATATTGTCAGAGAAATTATCATAATTATGTATAGAAATTTAATTTCATGTACTTTTTAATCATATCAAATATTCAATCAAATATGATCAGATCAAATATTAATATTCATTAACGTGTTTTTCTTCCGAAATCCCAACGAATTAGAAGAAAAAAATGTATGTATTAACATTATTTTGCATCAAAATTAAGGTATAACAAATTAAAACATCGAATTTAACACGAGTCTTAAATCATATACGAATTATAAGAACATTAATATCTGCTTTATACCTTCACAGAGGCTGACACAAGATTTGGATTCCGGTTATTCAACGACAATAAAAGTTGATAGATAACTTTAAATTGAGGTACCATTTCTCTTTTCACGTCTAATTGAGAATTTATGTTAGTGCCCCAACACCGTTGATGGGAAATCGTGTTTGTTTATGAACTTAAACTGCTCGCGAAGGAAAATTAAGTATAATAGATTATGTTCATTAATGTTTGAGCATAGATGAAATTCTTAAAAGGTGGCTCGTAATTTCCCTACGTTGTTGAACTAGTTAACAGAAAATAATAATCAAACACCGCTGTAGGCGTAGCTCATATCATATTTCTTTTTTTCAATACATTAAATGTTAAATTTTTAACATCATCTGAATATGTTAACTTTTGAGGGGACATTTCGATTAGAATTTCGTTAGCGTGCACAAATTTTTAGAAATAATATTTTTTATACTTGGGAAGACATTTATCACTTAGTTTAATAAACATAATGTAGCATCACTGTTCTAAAATGCTTACATTTACAAAGAGGTATTGTGCAAGTAAAATTTTCCCATAGAAAACTGTCTAGTTGCACACATCATTGGCAGTGTAATTAAGCCGTAAAACCGTGTTTATATTGGTTACCAAACAATCTGGTATTTGTGGGACAGATTGAAATGTAGATGGGTATTAAAATTTTATTACATTCACGATTTCTGTATGGGCGCGTAGGCGATCAATTAAATCAGGTTCAGCTATCGGCCATTAAGGCTCTCCTATACGATGTGTGCTAATTTTTTATCTCTTTTTATCGATTCCATAATTACTCGATACATTTCGGAGCTCGTTAATAGTTCTGGCTTTTACTTTTGGCTCGTTAAAAATAATAAGAAATCGACTGAGCCACATTCATATTTTTTCTCGTGTAATGATCGTCGTATATCGAGATCTTTTGACCGCTAATTAAATATCTCTACGGAACGTAGATACCGTTTTGCTTTAACAAAACGAAATAATTAAATAACAAAATGTAGTTGCAAAGGCGAGGGCTTCTGTGTTCGTGTGTGTATGTGCTTTTTTCAAAGAAAATAGGCGACTATTCAAGCAAGTCGTGCGTTTGATACTAAAAGACATGCTTGTACATGACAGTAATGTCTCCACAGCATTTTGATCCAAGATAATTCAAAGGTGCTTAGGTCTCCACCGCGCTCGTCAACTAAAGTTGTGAACATCACTATGTTCAGTTATTGCATTAACGATATTACCCTCAAAACACAGTGCAACAGTTCAGCCTGCTTATCACTCTGCCTGGCAGTCGAATCACTGGCAATGGTAAAAAACCCAGAACTGATTCTGCAAGATAATCCAACCTAAGTTGGGAGATGAAGATTAAATTTTTAGAAACATTTATAAAATCTAGTGATGTGTTTGTTATGACTAATCTACGAAATAATTACGATTTTGTGATAAGATTAGATGATTGGAATTTAGTCTAGAGGCAGCTACTGATGCAACATTGAACATAAATCTCTCTCAATATGTTGACTATTAGCTACCCCTCGCATTTGACTTGACAGTATTGAGTCGAGTACTCGATGGTAAGCGATAAGCTTGCTTATGGCCACAAAATCTCATGCCCCCGGCGATACTCTTGTCACCCAGTGACATCACGTAGTATTTTACTTTGCAAAAGAGTCCTTATAAAATTCCTCGAATACTTTTTGACTTTGTAGAGTTGTGTGCCGGCGCTACGAGACTTTAAGTATAAGCATTTATCCTTTTAAATTTCGTCTGCCGGATAAGGTAGCTTATACACCTGCAATTGTAATGCTGCGGACTTCCACAGCGGGTGACCTTACCACTTAGAGGCCAGCTCGTCGACAATCTTCCTTTAAAAACAAATCGACACAACATAGGAAATCTCGTAGCATCCACGCTCCGGGCGCATCCAGTGTAGAACTAGTTCATTTAGCACCGTCCGCGGTGCGATGCCCTGTCGCGCACGGGCGGCCGCCCGCGCATGTTTGCGGTGCGCTTAGCGGAGCCCCGCTAAATAACGCTGTCGCTGCATTAACAGACGCTCTCGACAGAGGCGGCAGTAGGCAGTATAACAACTGAGTTAATAAGTTAATAACTCGGTTCATACTGAGCATTGGCGGGATCCTACTAAACTGACCTCGCTCCTGATGTTAGTATTTCCATGAAGGAACCTGAAATTTGTTGAACAACTGTGCATATGGCTTAATAATCCGAAGTCTTGAATAATTAACGGAATTAATAGTTAATACAAACCAGGCGGCGGCTTAGTCGAGTGAATACTATAGTTTTAACCCTGATTTAAATGTCACTTCTCTGGCTCAATTTACAATTATTAAGTTCCGTGATCTGATTCTAAGGACAACATTAATATAAACATACATAAATATGGCACAATAATATAAACATACATCTCTGTGTGACTAGCGCAACGCAGAGTTAAGCAATTTTGATCTCTTGCAGTTCAAAGGTGCGTTTTTCATATGCAAGAGTGTCACTCAGTCATACCTCTACTTTCTTGTTTCCTGACTGCGTGTCAGTGCTCAGGAACAGCCCCCAAGTGATTTTAGTCCCCCAAGTAATTTTAGTAAAGTAACTTAAAATTTTGACACAACACGCATGTCCTCATGCGTGACCCCGCAGGACG
>DWHO01002550.1:0-13160 GCA_018247575.1 Eurytides lysithous rurik
ACTTTTCAGGCAATCGGGTGATCAGCCCGTAATGCCCTAATCCAACTAAGAAACAACAACACAAAGTCATTGTCCTCCGCGGGATTCGAACCCACAACCTCCGTTTTATAAAGCGCGGGCCTATACCACTAGGCCACGGAGGCAGTGTGTCATTAATTATCATATCGAAACATTGCACTCTAAACCGGAATACATTATGGATTGGTTATGGAATATCTGACCTCGTTTTATGCCTTGAGGTATTCTCTCTCAGTCAATTCGAAGTTTTAGTTAACATTGAAGTATGAACTCAAAGTCCACTCAAAAACGGAGCAACTATTTATTTTTTCCCCCCGATAAAAATCATAACGCGCAATATCGGTTGGCATGGTAACAATTTAGTTTAGATCATTACGCCTTGTATGCAGTCGATAGTCAGATAATAATACGTTGCTACAAGTACTAGGCAAACGTTTAACATATTTCCATAATTCTACGTAATAAACGACTACACTACATAATAATATTTCCGCCAACGGCAGTAAAAATCTTTAATTATCCGCACCTGTCCGTGTCACACTTAATAGCGACATGAATTGATCACGACTGAACATTTTAATATATTTTTCTGTTTTAATTGGTCGTTTTGTTGCTAACTTATTGTTGTTAAGGGAAATGTATAGAATTCCGTGGTATACTGATAAGGTTTTGTATGTAATTTAGTTAATTGACTCGTATGTGGAATAGCTAATATATTGTAAATTAAAACATTGTAATATAATCTCAAAAGCAACTGTAAAGTTTTTTGCCAGATGTTTATATAGAATCGAACCTGCGACGGCGGGGCGTACACATTATCAACTGAGTCTATATAGTCATTTTCAGCTTGCTCATGTTTATAGAATGTGCACAGGTAGAAAAATTATAGCCGGAGGGACGGTTTGAGGTCGACGCTATAATATGCCGCTTAGCATATCTTATCGCGCATCGTGATATTGATTTCCTTCATATACGTATCATATGGTGTCGTGCATATATAACATAACCTTACTTCGAGGCCGACAATGCAATTGAAAACGTACAATTTACTCAAACCCTGTTGATATGACGGCGGGTCGGTGTTGTCGATAATAGTTGTTTTATAACTACAATGAGTCTTAAACAGTGGTCATATTTAGATTGGTTAATACACTAACCCTACTGCCTTCCCTCTTAGTATAATAGACCAAATATAGATTTGTAATTTTTTATAACAATGTCTCCCTATAACATGGTACTCTTATAACGCATTTTCATATTCCGCGATTTTAACCCCTCGTATAAAACAGGTATTCCCCCTTATAACGCGGGAATTTCATTTTTTAGTTTGATTTTAATATAACTTACATATTTCGTTCAGAATATAGTTTTTTCTTAATATTCCATTTAAAGTCCGTTTAACGAGAAAAGTTAAACGTGAATCATTTGTTATACGGGAATACTCCTACAACGCGTGCACGGAACCAATCTACCGTGTTATAGGGGGGATTACTGTATAATAAAAAATACTCAAAATACTGTGTAACCCGTCTGTGTAAAAGCCAAATTTAATTTCTACAGATATCCAGAAATGTTGCCTATTTGACAGTCCACAGTCGCAAGGTTATAAAAACCTAGTTATATGGGATGCTTACTTACTCACTAAAACCTCATTGGTGGTCGCCCTCGGACAGAGTTGATATTTTTTAATGTCATGGGACTTAACCACCTAATTAATTGCTGATACGAAAACTGGTGGTACATATCTATGTGTATTAACAACTTAAATTTCGTACTGGGCGTGAATATTTTCACAAATCAATATATCGACGACAGAAAGAGAAAATGTCGAATTCCGAAAACTTCCAAGATCAATGAAGTAGTAACTTTAGGGTATTCCAGTAAAACTGCATCAAGTTTGGTTTAAACAAAAATATAATATACATATATGGAAAAAATACATTCCAAACTTCAACTTTCTATCGCTATATATATAGTGTGAATTTTTGAAATCGTTTTTTGGCCGTGGTTTAAATTTGGATTTTTCGAGATACATACAAATCGCTGAATACCGTCGATATGATTCGTATCTACTTTTAGGCCGTCTTTTTATCGAGTTTTTATCTTCATAAGAAGTATTTAGTTAGTAAATCTTATTATTATTATTATCATCATCATCATCATCATTATCAACACCACCACCACCACCACCACCACCATCACCACCAATATCATCGTCATCGTCATCAATCGTGTGACGCGTACTAATGTGATTTCTGCGATCCGCGCCGCAGGTTTTGAACACGGTGTCGCTGCACCAGATCAAGAAGCAGTCGGGCAAGTCGCTGCGCGCGTGGCTCGAGCTAGAGCACGGGCCGCCCAACAGCGAGGGATTCCTCCGCGCCCAGAACAACTTTGTCGAGTCGGCGGCCGCGTACGCGCTGACCAGCTACCTGCTGCAGCTCAAGGACAGGTAAAAGGCGCACGGATCTATAAACACGCACACGCATGCACTTAGACGCACGGAGAGACACGCATACACGCACACGCATGCACTTAGACGCACGGAGAGACACGCACACATGCACACGCATGCACTTAGACGCACGGAGTGATACGCACAACCTACAGGGATGTTGACACGCACACGAGCAAAGATTTATTTTTCACAATTATATTTGTATTTGTTATTATCAATTGTATCTCAGTCTCTTGGTCGACGAGAAATCGTTATCACAGGATTGTGATAGGTGTTGCCATTTTCTATTTTTGCAATTCTCGAGTAATAATATGTATGGAAGTAAGTGGATTGGATTGTTAACGTTTCGTGTTACTGAATCGAGTGACAGGTGTCAATTAATTGAAGTGACAAAAAAATAAAAAGTTTTAACACAGCCAGACTGTGTTAAAACTTTTTAATAGTTTGCCGTGAATTGGTTAATAGTATAATGAACATCTTTTATGTGAGTTGTTATATTTCTCAAAAAAAAAAAACAAATGTATAAAATAATTTTTTTATTTTTTTTAACACAATAAATTAATCAAATTATTTAAAATTTGATAAACTGCTAATAAGTGCTAATGTTGCATCTGTGAATGATACAGCTACTATTGCCACATACGAACAATACGAAAAGTATTGACAGATTGATGTTAGGTTAGATTAGGCAAAAATTTAATTCTCATATATGTACTGACGAAGCAAATGTATCATATTTGTTTTATTCGTTTACAGGCATAACGGAAACATTTTGTTGGACAGCACGGGCCACATAATACACATCGACTTTGGATTCATATTCTCGACATCTCCGAAGAATTTGGGCTTCGAGAGTTCTCCATTCAAGGTAGTGTATATCTGGTTTCAAAATCAACAGCGGGATGAAATTAGTCTTAGAACGCTGTATAGTTACGATGTGTCCAAAGAACACATCGAAAAATCGAATTCGCAGACTAAGTATAGATCGAGCTATGTCATAATATATTATTTTGATACCATATTTTAGCGTTTTATCTAATTAGAATTTTTGTATATACATCTATATGGTTAATACTTGTAGAGAAAATGTGCCCCTTTATAGCGAAGGAATACGAAATCAAAAGTGTTTATATGTTGTTGATAAAAATATATATTAAATATATTAAATGAATATAATTAAAAGGCGAATAAATAATTAATAAATGTTATAATAAAAAATATTACCCAATGAACAAAGAGGTAGAGGTATTAAGAAAAAAAAAAACACCTTTAGTCGATGTCGATCTCTAGGCTAGTATGGTTCAATGGTCAATATACATGTGAAACCCTTATCAATATATGTACATATTACGAATAGTATAATTGTATTCAATACAGTCTCAAGCTATACGTATAACTTTTAATAGTGCTGCTTTAAAAACTTATTCTTGAGTCAACACTAATGTAATGAGACGTCAAGTTATTCACGTCTCGAACATTGAAATCAAATATCAATATCATTACATCAAAAATGATGCATTGATATTTGCATTTCACAAAACGTAACAGCCATGATAATGTTTCATTTCATTTCAGCTGACGCACGAGTTGGTGGAGGTGATGGACGGCGAGGATTCAGACATGTTCCAGTACTTCAAGATCCTGATCTTGAGGGGTCTCATCGCCGCGAGGAAACACTGCGATCAGATCATACACCTCGTGGAGATCATGCGAATGGGTTAGTACACTACGACTTATAAATGATCCATATACGTCCTTGCTAATAGGGAACACTAAGCTACTGTTTAGAAGAACCGGAATTTAGATCCGTGTGATATTTTGCATATTGAGGAATGCTATTTGACGGAGATAGGGTTATTTTTTACGATGAGAAAATCACAGAAATTTGTCTCGAAAACTATATCCCGGCAAGCGAAGTCGCAGACGCGGCTTAGTGTATAATCCGTTTAAAAATGTCGCGTCCTATTTTTAATTTACCGCCTTGTGAGCCTTTGCGCAAGCTGTTCTAGTACAGTAAGCAAAAACAAAAACAACAGTGTGCTCTATAATTGAATATTGCAATGGGGGCTTAACCCCTAGTAAAAATAATTAACTCATTCACTGCTGAATCACAACTGTTGTGTGAAAAAATTCGGAATCGCGCGTACAGCTTAACACAAATGTGTGTTCGAAATAAATCACTGTCTCGCAGTGCGGTAAACACACCGGTGTTTTTCCTGTAGGGTCGCCCGTGCGGGCAACACATGTATGTGTTTTGTCAAAAAACAAAATAGTATTAAACGTGTGGAAAGTCGCATCGCTGTATTGAACGATTTTTTGGGTCAGCAGTGACTGTGTTAAACAAAATCAATATGTACCCTATAAATTGATATTGTTATATATACAGCTGATAATAATATGCACTTTAAAAATTACACTGCATTTGTGTTCATATATTATAAGAAAAATATTGTTAGTTATAAACTTGTATTACAGGCGGTCAATTGGCATGCCTCCGTAGCAGTAGTGCCGTGTCCTCGTTCCGTGCCCGTTTCCACGAGGGTCGCACGGAACCCCAATTGCAAGCGCTCGTAGAACGTCTGGTACGCGACGCGCTACACTCGCTGTCTACGCGCCTCTACGACAACTACCAGTACTACACCAACGGCATCCTATAACCTCCCCCGGACCCACGGGTGCATCGAGGTGTACCGTGAGTGAATGTTTACGCTAATTGTGGGTGCTACGTGCGATTGTAACCTCTATGTTTATGACTTTAAGACTCGAAATAGAACGATCTCACGTTCACGGAAGACGCTAAAAGTAAGAAACTATGTTGTCAGTTAATTAAAGCCGATACGGGAGTTGTATAGAGTTGAAAGTCGTTATTATCGACCTATATTTTTAGGTGCCTTTCTTTTTTACTCGATCAGTTTCCGGTAATGGTAAATTTGTTGTGTAAAAAAAGATAAATAGATTTCAAACAATATCCATTGTTGATCTAACTGTTGTTATATTATGACATTTGCATATATATAGTCGTGTAATGTCGGAATTATTTTAGTTTTATAGAAAACGCGATGCCTTCTAACAGAGCAATCCTAAAAGTGGAAAATGACATTTATGCTGGTGTTTCGGTGTTAGATTCGACCTGCTGTAACGACAAATCTAACGTAATAGTGGAGAAATATAACTTAATACATCGACTTAAAGTTTACTTTGCTATAAACACAGATTAAAAGTCAGTGTCGATAGCCTATTTTATATTTCGCCAGCGCGAGGGAAACGATATCGCGATATTTTCACTCTATTTAGCTTTAAACAGTTTGTGTTGTATTATTTTACAATTATAAAGCTTGTGAATTGTTTATATGTCATTTTTAAAAATTACTTTGCTTATTCCCCGATTAATCTATGTAATGAACATTTGAAGTAGTTATGAATGTTATATAAGAAAAGCATCCAGAAAGGTTTGTGTTGTAGGAATGTGACACATTCTAGGGGAATATTATAAATGAAACTTATAAATGACTACTTTTATGGGATTTTAAACGAATCTTCAATACTCAGCGTATTTAAGGTTACGGATTGGGTTGATATATATATATATTGCATGTCCGGATGTCACTGACCGATACCCCGTCATTTAAAGTTTTTAATCTTTATCACGATTAGTCCGATCCCAGCCAACCAACATTTCTGTAAAAATTATATCATTTTAATACTTGCAACTTGCTACATACACGAAATCGTTATTAAATGATATTATTCTTCATTGAATTAAAACATTCACTTTTCTCATTATTCCATTAGACACTAATCCGCTGTTGTCTTAAAATTATTAAGTCTCTTCAAGTTTTGTGAGCCACTTGAGTAGTTTTGAAGTTGTAATTTTTCTAAAGTAATTTTCAACGATAAATATAATTAGGTCTAATTTGGGTTTCTGTATAAAAACAATTAACTAGTGCCATATAATTCCATAAAACTTCCATAAATCAATGCGATAAAGATTTTATTAACTGTACTAGTAGATTCATTCGAAGCATAATGTCTAGCCACACTGTAAATAATCTTGTTTCATAAATATATTGTGAATTCATTTGATATATATGTTCTTTGCATTTTTGGTCCCGTCCATTGTAGACGTGTTTAGAGCCTTTAGAATTTGTAAATTGTCAATACTTGGTGGCAGAGTACTGAAAACTAAATTGTGGTGCAAATACAAATACATTGAGAAAAAAAGTATCTCCTCTAATCTGTATTCATTTTGACATTTTCTTGACGTGTCGAGAATAACATGTCTCTCTATTGGTGCATGTAAAAATTTATTCACTTGCTGTACATAATTAAAATATATTATTATAGAATTCCTTTTACTCCTTACCTAGCACCTACTTTTGGTGTACATAAATCAAATAACGATTGTTGAATTAATAACAGGTATGCAGCTGTGTAAATAAATATTAATAAAAATATGATAATTTTCGCAATGAGAAGACTGATTGTTTCAGGCGTGGTATGTGGATTAGTTTTAGATTCCCTCTAACTCTGGTTAGGATTTACGTTTCCATTATGCGAATGTGAAGTTGTCCGTGTTGTATTTGTAACGGTGGATGGAACGAATGATATGAATGTAACGTCGACTCATGAATAGTGCGTATCGGTATACTGAAGAGTGTATCTCATATATCGTTGAACAAATTTTTGTGCTCCACAAGCATAAAGTCGCGGGAATATTTTTTTTTTAATATGAAGTTAATAGTACTTACAAACAATAAGAGTGAGATAGAAAGCGGGGCGAGTTAAAGTGTATTAATAACTACCAAGCTGATGCACTTGTGGGTGGTCGGTATTATGAAGTTTTGTGTATCTAAAGGAAATGCAAACTTGCTTTAATCGTTCACAGGATTCCGATGCGCGCTGTTCATTCCATCACCAATTAAAACCATAGAGCTAGGTGAATAAGGTTATATTATTTCGAGAAATTATCTATTAAATGTATCTAGTGATGAGGTATAAGACAACCTTGACCCTACGTTAAAAAATTCTGTTAGTGCGATTTTTTTATGTGTATTTAAGTGTGATCGTTGGTGTTACTGCTAGTTAGGATTATATGGAGACGGATATTCTGAATTTTAATGATGATTAAATGCTAAAATACATACTAAAAAACTTTTTCGTCTCTTATTTTGATGCGGAAGGCATCGACGGGAAAATTATTGATAGTTAAATCAATTAAAATTTCGAGTATGACTCATTATTCCGTGTTTAGTCTTAATTTTGCAGTCGCTTGCATTTTATAATGTTATATGATTGTATGAAATTTACTACCGTGCAAGCAACTGTGTACTAGCATAAAATTTGTACCGTGTTTATCATTGTTATAGAAATGTGTAGTGTTTATATAGGCAACACTAACAGGCTTAATTTTCAATTTGTCTATCTTTATTCATAATTCAGTCATTTTTGTTTAATTTTAATGGTGGTTAGGCACGGTTGACAGTCATGTTATTTTCTTTAATTTTACCTATCTATAGTATAGTTCTGTAAATGCTTAGAACTACATAAAGATCTGCATTAATGTAATGTGCGCTCGAAGTGAATTCCAAATTTTCGAGACATTTGGTCAAAGCTTGCCAATATGTTTAATATTCCTTAGTAGAATGCCTTCAAACAAAGAAACTTGAAGGCGATTGTAATGGTTATCTTCATAAATAATTCGACATAGTAAAAATTGTTCTAATAGTCTTAAATTGCAGTGCTGCCAGTTCAGCTTATACCTTTCCTTATTTTTAGGATTTATGGTTTTAAAATTATTTTTACATCTTTTGCTATGGGTCACTACAGAGGTTTTATTTCTATTTTCATTATCTCCTATTAAGAGATGATGGCTTAACACTGTTCTTTTGTGATTTTGGTTGCATATAAATTGTGAATTATGTCTCTACATGTTTTGTTTCGATGATCAAGTAATCGTTTCGATATCACATGAACATGGTTTAAAATGAACTTGGTTTACTATTTTGTCTTTGATTTATACCAGTTTTTAATCCAGAACTAAAAGATTATAATTTACAATTTCATTGCATTTTCTAATGAATAATCTGCCTGTATTATTTTTATAATTCATAAAATAATTTCGAAATCGTCTCGTTAACATTTAAAATATTATGATGTCAGTAACAATGACTGAAAAGGACCTTAGTTACATATATATTTGTTTCATAAAGAATTGCATTGTGTCCATATTTTTTGTTTAAGTAAAATGATATGTGGATTGAAAAAGTTTGATGATTGAATTATTGTGAATGTGAATGTAGATAGCTTATAATAAAAGTACCTTTAAATATTTTATTCAATGGATATTCTTAATAAAAAATTATAAAATGTAAATATGTTTTCTCTTATGATAACCTGATTAAAAATGTATCGCATCCAAAGTCCAAATTGTAATTTCTCCACGAAATTAATTATTCATGTTATTTATCAATTTGTACAGCTAATTGTAAGTAGGTAACTGTAATGTTTATCTTAATTTTTTTTTAAATAATATACATATATCATGATTTTTTTTGCAAGTTTTTTTCCCTTTTTCAATGTTCCCATGATCATCATAAAATTAACCATTTAGAAAAGTGATGACGGAATTTTACTCATTTGCAACATAAGCGTATATATTATACATTAATTTTTCCCCGATAACTACCACTGGATCGTATATATATATATGTGGTTGCGTTCAGCAATCCAAATACGTAATTAAATAATTAACACACTTCATACTTATAACTGTTACACTGGTTGGATGCAATGATGCGTTAAATTTCTTCTTCACAAGAAAAGAAAGAGAGGAAAACTATTTACCAATGTGAAAATTGTGACATGGCTATATGCATCCCAAATATAAAGTATCACCACACTGAACAAAATCTCTAACAAATAATGCTGATTGATTATTTTACACAATGTTATTCTTCATATTTCCATATGATGCAAACGGGTCAAATTAACACGGGGACTACCCTTTTGAATTTGTTACAAAAGTTTTTATTGTTTAATTTGTCAATTCAAATGGAGCAACAAACAATTATCGACATGTGTGTCGTTTATAGAAAAAAAAAATGTTAACATTCTTAAAGACATTTATTTGCATAGATATTTACTTCTTCCTTTTCTTTTTCGAGCGCATTTTATATTTAAGCTTCTGTTGGATTTTCTCTTTGCGCAACCGCTCCTTCACAATCTGCTGTTTGTCTCTGAACTCCTTGGATGAGGCTTCCGACTTCTTTTTGGCGATGCGTTCGTTATGTTTCACCCAGTGCGGACGGAACTCTGATACTGCAAGTGGAAACAATATTCATTTTGGCATCCTGTGGATATAACACGCAGAGTAACCTATGTTCAAAATTTTAAACACTGACAATTTTTCAGATACTGCCTCCGGGGCCTAGTGGTATAGGCCCGCGCTTTACAAATCGGAGGTCGTGGGTTCGAATCCCGCGGAGGGAAATGACTTTGTTTTTTTTTTGAATGAGTTGGGTTTGGGGATTATAAACTAATCATCCGATTGCCTAGAAAGTAAGATGATCCACGCGTCGGATGGACATGTAAAAAATCGGTCCCGGCTTCTTGTCGACGCCATCTAGCGGTGGCTTGGAGAAGTCGTTATTAAGCGGTCGGTTTAATTTCACTGCCTCTGCGCCTCATCTCTCTCCGGTCGTGTCGGTTATCCGTCCCATCGGGCTATGATGGTAAAGGAAAAGCGAGTGCATATATGTCTGCGCAAACGCTTGTGCACTATAATATATCCTACGCACTTGACTGGTCTCTTGTAGAACGGCCTCCGTGGCCGGAATCGGTCGGGAGAACGTCATCATCATAGATTTTATTTTCGAAATAAAATAATACAACAACTTCCGCCTAATTTTTTAAATTTTGATGATTTTTGAATTTTCCTTTCTATATTGATTTCGTATCTTTTGCAATGAAGGGTGTACCTATTATTTCAGAATCGACCACTGAACTAATAGAGGGCGTTTACGGGGGTCTCAACGCCCAGCTCATTTACGGAACATTCACTACGCCGCCAAACAGTATATCGGGGAGTGCTGTATGCGCTTTCAGCATGCAGGACATTGCGGACACCTTTGAAGGCACTTTCAAAGAGCAGAGCGCTATCAACTCGAACTGGCTACCTGTAAACAGTGCCAAGGTAAGAATGGGACCTTTTCAGTGTCGAAATCTAAATAATTTTTGTGACTTCGACATGTTTCAGTTTCAAATGTCAAAACTGACACTATTTTTCATATATATTTATTATATCATATATAATATCTATAATATAGTACAGTAAATATTTAATATTTGTTAATTAGAAATTTGATGTTAGTTTTGAAAAATATGTTTTCAATTACGAAAGAACCAAATCTTGAGTATTCTTTCTGCTCTTATTAAAAATACACAGCAAAATGATAAGTTAATAAATAGCTATGCAAGTGTTTATGTTAAAAATTTTCTAATGTCTAACACAACAAAGAAGACAAGATAACTTGGCTATTTATTGTAGATTAGTAATTAGAAAGGAAAGCGTTTTAAATCACTGACTTCAAAATGCATACCACAATCCAAGAAAGATGGGGAACCAGCACTCTCTTTCTCTCAACAGATTATAGATATTAGAACACTATGTTTTCGAATTCCTCACATTTCCATCCCTCACATTTTTCAATACAATTGCAGGTGCCCGAACCTCGTCCAGGGACGTGTCACAATGACTCCAGGGTCCTGCCAGACCAAACCCTCAACTTTATAAAAACGCACGCACTCATGGACGAATCTGTACCCACTTTCTTCGGCGAACCCATAGTCATAAGGACGAGTTTCCAGTAAGTAGTTTTCGTACATGAGGATAATTCGATATTAGTGGTCACTGGTCTAGCAGTGATTCCCAAAGTGGTTCTCCTGGGGACCAAGGAAGGCCCAGTGAGGGTATTTTGCACATGTTTTGGCGAGTTTTGGGAATATAGTAGAAATTTAGCAGCAGTAAAATCGTAACACGAGTTACGATTTTATTACAATACCATTTAGATCGATTAGGCTTAGTAATAAAATGGTAATGAGGTGATAGAACCAATATAACGTTGTTTTAAAATATATAAAAAAATATTGAGGCACGCACGGATATTAATTACGCTTATGAACATGATATAAACACACAATGTCTAATTTCCACTTAATGTAATTTCAGCTACCGTTTTACACAAATAGCTGTGGATCCGCAAGTTAAAACACCCGGTGGGAAAGCATATGACGTTTTGTTCATCGGAACAGGTAATATTTTAATATTATATTTACTATGAACAAACTTAAATATAAATAAAATTAATTACGGTAAAGACTTAAGAGTTTTATAACTTATAACTAATAAATTAATTCGCCTTTCCTAGACGATAATATCTTTTACAAATTTAATTTCATTCGATTGCCTTTTGATTTTTGAAAATCTACAAGAAGTTTCTTGCAGTTAGAATTTCTCTCTTTTACTCCCATTGTAACAAAAATGTTTAGCGTGTTACTTATAAGTAAACAAGTATGACCAATATGTTATAGGCAACCGAGTATTTATTATGCTAATTATTTTTTTCGTATATTACTAGTACTACAGCGACTACAGTATTTGTATGTAACGCTATTACTAACACGACACTTTTTTGGTATGTTTGTATTGCATTAAAAGTGCGCTTTACATAAATTTCACATGGACAAACACCCAGATCTGGAGCAATTTTCTGTAGTTCATACAAATATGAGCGAGAATCAAACCCACGACCCATGACACCGAAACTGATACCTTAGAAACTGCGCTAAATAATCATAATTGTTGCCTTTCATTTATTTTAATATAAAAACACATTGTTTAACCGCGTGCGCAATATTAAAAGTCACCGTAATTTAAATACGATGAAGCTGAACTGTCTATTCCTTCAGCTCTCGCTAAACTAGTCCAATTTTTCCAGATAACGGTAAGATCATCAAGGCGATAAACGCCGTGTCGTACGACTCGAACAAGCGGGCGGTGCCCGTGGTGATCGAGGAGCTGCAGGCCTTCACCGTCGGCTCCCCGGTCCGGGCGCTGAGGGTGGCGCGGGCCGGCAGGGACGCGGCCAGGCTCATCGCCGTCTCCGACCGAGAGGTCCTCAGCCTCAGGCTGCATAGATGCTCCAGCGACAAGATCAGCTCCTGCTCGTGAGTTAGATACAACGTTTTTTTTTTCTTTTTTAGCAAAAAGAAAGAGGTTTTTTTTTGCTTTCGCACTGCCCTGCCCTATTTTCAAATGCTGCTCAATTTTTGCAATACACCACACTTGGGCCTTTTGCGTACGACGGTTTCTCAACCGGATCGGATAGCGGGACAAAGCGATTATTGCAAACAAAAAGAATTTTGTAAGACAATGAACATTTACACTGATTAAATCATTCATCCAAGCAAGAGCCAAGCAGCTTAATAAGCTAACCGGTTAAATACCACGACCTCACATAAAATCGGCATGAGGTGGAAGTGTTTGGGCTTCCCGCGTTTCGTCCGGTTAGTAAGGTGGCCGGTGGCCCACTCCTCTTCTACCGTCCCTCCGGGCGCGGGGGGGGGGGGGGGGGGGGGGGGGGGGGGGGGGGGGGGGGGGGGGGGGCGGGGGGGGGGGGGGGGGGGG
>DWHO01002551.1:0-13159 GCA_018247575.1 Eurytides lysithous rurik
GATTATTTTGTGAAATTTATAACTTATTTGTAAACTTTATTCACTATTATATTTTTAAACTTGTTTTATACACGGATGCGATATGAACGTTACCACTGTCGCGCCCTCTACCACCTGTCTGCGTGGCTCTACCACCGTAAAAATGTAATCAAATAATTGTCATTGTAAACAAAGATGTATCACGATTCGAAAATCACACCATTATTTGTAGGAATGTTTCTATTTTTCATTTTTACTAGCAGTATATTTCAGCGGCGGTGCTCGAAATTATTAGGAACCGGTTCCATCGCCATGTGCGGTGAATTTTAGTTTCAGTGACATCCATCCTCCACACTCGCAAACGACATCCAATAGCGCGATCAAATGAAGTCGAGACGAAATATTCGACACGTACGGTGGAGTCTGTTTCTACATTTGCAATTTTTACATAGGAAATGTTGTATTTCGGTTCTTAAGATTCAGAGTTTAATTCACGGTAGATTAGTCTTTATAATTCAGTAGAGGACATTCCGATTGGAAGTACAAGTAAAATGGCTGAGTCAAGTTTATTGACAATTATGAAAGATAGAACTATATGAAACCTACATTTTAATAGAATCGAATTAATACATTTTAAATCAAAAGTTTCATGATCAGGTAAATTATTGTTATTGAGTAACAGTTTTTACGACCCACAAAATTATTTCTTTTTTACTTATATATATTATCTTTTTGACATTATTTTATACTGTGCTAGATACCGTTTAGTTACATCGTATCTATGTACAAAAAAATATCAATAAAATAGATAGCAAAATTATTCTTTCAACTGTATTTGAGTAAGGGTACAAAAAATAATATTATAGAAATATTAATAGAAATTGTTATTTTTTTTTCTACTATAACACATAGATTTCACATCAGGTAACTTCTGCAACTACCCTTAAACACTCTAACGATCGGACCACGGTTTCTTTAATAAACAATCAGTTCCTATACACAACTAGAAGTCTTGCTTACCACTCTTAAACCTAATTTGTTACTGATTCTTTTACGTTGATCAAAACTTATCGTTATAGTAATAGAAGTTTTATTTTGCTTATTTGTACTGCAAAATATTTTACGATGATCCGCGATCTCTTTAAGTATTTTTATGATAACTTATTTCAAGTCCAGACTTGCTTCGTCGTATACTACAAGTCCAGTATCTCTGAGAAAATAAATAAGTGGTGTGCTTTATGCCTTTGGCGTAATATATCATGAGGTGAAATGAATAAAGGCTCCATCCTTAGTTTTTGTATTTTACATACATATTATTATGAAATTTAGCGAATTAAATATGTTTTTTCACGGACTTGGCGGGCAAACGAGCAAGCGGTTCCCCTAATGGAGAGTAAAAACTGCTGCCCATATATTTACAAGGTTGAACTCTTAACAAGTCGCCGATCTTTAAAGTGGAATTTTTTAGAAAGGAAAGGCAGAAAGCAGAGGAAAGAGCAAGAAAAGGAAGAGGGAGGCTGTAAAAGAAAGGAATGAGGCCACCAGTCACCTCACTCACCAGTCAAATGGCGGTGGAACAAGCCACATTACGCCAATTTACTATAAGATCGTGGTACTTATCCGTTTCGAGCCGGCCCATTGATCAGCAGCGGTATCGGCTCTTCCGCCGTGAAAAAGAATATGAGTATCAACAAGTTAACATTAATAATCTTCTACAATTATCATAAACGTAAAATCAAACTGCAAACACTTTCTTATGGGATAGTGTTTGCAGTTATTTTAAAACCATATATTAAAAAAACGACCAGAACAAATGGTTATGAGATGAAGAAATATTCGCGTACTGATTTCAAATCAAATCAAATCAAAATATTTTTATTCAAATAGGCCTTTACAAGCACTTAGGAATAGTCAATTTTACATCCCAGTTTGTGAGAAAGCTACCGGCTCGACTCGGAATGCAGTTCTGCTGAGAAGAGCCGGCGAGAAATTCAACAGTTGCTCTTTAAAAATGTCGTTACAGTATGTTAAACTTGAGAAATATTGTTGTGGGTTTCAATATACTGAAAAGTTATTATAGAATTTACTTAGTTCCGTGCAGTGTCGCGCTTATAACAAAGCAAACAATAGCGAACGTTCGCATTCAGGTCAATTGTTATGGCTATAATGATATTCATATTATCCACTTCAATGAGCCGTGGCATACAACCTATGTTCTAAATTAGATAACATTATAGTCATAAAGAATTTAGTAAAAATTGTTAATAATATATTAATCTTCCACACCAATGACATAGAAAATGCGAACGCTCTTTTAAGTAAAATGTATTTGCTCGTACACATGCTTAATAAGACTTGTAATAGGCAAAAACTATCTATAAGGCCACCGCATTGCATCAGCGGGCATCATGTTTATGATATTCCTGCAACTTATGATTCTACACAATATAACTTTCATATTTAAATTGATGGTAAAGTGATGAGCCGAGCAAGGAGTGCATCTGATGATAAGCGATACGCCTACATATAACAATATAGTGCCACACAGGATCTGCTTGGTCTAACACTAATCACCACTACTCACACACTCACTCACCACTCACACTCGTCAGCCATAATCTTTAGATATTACACCTCAAAAACAGTTTGTTCTGATGGAAGGTTTTTTTAGAGTCATTGGGGATTGGGATTTGGGAAGGGAGATCTTCCTGAGGTGTACTATCTTTTCCCTGGAAGACATTTTCACCCACTGACCCCCTATTCTTTATTCTTTGGGAGGGGCTCCATGATCTCCTACGGAACGCACAAGTTCCTCTCTGGATACATCTCAATGCATAGTAATTAGCTGGCAACTTTGCCCATCATACATAATTACAATAGTGCTAAAAGCAAAGAAGGTCTGGAAAATAAGATGGGCTTCAGTGAAAAAAAACCTAAGCTAGTATTTCAAGCGAAGTTACTGGACTCATTCCGCCTTCGGGTCGGTTTAATTAAGTTCCTCCAAGATGGACTAACGACATCTTGTTCGCCGTTTTATTCGCGCCGTTAATTAAATCCGTCCATCTGTCTGTCTCGCGGTTCGGATCTTTCAGCCGCTTTGATGTTGATTGATTGTCGAAACTGAACGTAGTTCCGACGTTATACGCTTCGCTTTCCTTCGTCGCTTGATTCGTTAGCTCGTGAGCGGGCTAATCCATCTCTTGTCTTGTTTTTTTTTTTGTCTATTTTAGATGATAAAGTGCCGATGCAACCAAGTCGTGTGCCTGGCCTTAAGTTGCTCCGCCCATAACAACACATTCCCACACAGCAGTAGTATGACTCTCAGCGGTGCTTGTTAATCAGAGATTTAAGACGTCTTCTTTAATATTTCAAATAATAAAAAGGGCGAAATTACTTTGTTTTAGACATGTCATTTGGCTTTGTCGAATTCACTTGTATGAACTATGGGATGTTTCACAATTATGGGTAGTGCGTTATGAAAGAGCTGAATATCATATTTTGTAAATGGCTACAAATCCAATTTTTCAGGATTTGAATGATCCTCTGTTATTTATATGACGTACTTAAAGTCGTATGTTTTTATTTTCTTATTTAAATTTATCGTTTATGCCCCCCTTTTCAAAATTAACTCTTACATGCTACTCTTCCCCTACATATGTGTTTTATTTTACATTATGCCTATATTATCCAATATGAGACAAAACAAACAAGATTAATTTCATAAAATTGTAGATAATTGAATCAATTATATAATTATATGGTTGTAGAGCCACGTGTTAGCTTTCGCTGTTGCTTAAGGGGCTGGTTGGAATGGAATAAGTACCCCGACCTCAAAGAAAATCGGTGTAAAGTGGAAGTGTTTGTGTCGCCGCGTTTCTTCCGGCGAGTGAAGACTGCTTTTCCAGCCTCCCCTTCCTTTTCTTGTCTCCCCGCCCCCTTTTCTCAACCTCTCCTTCCATTAGTTCCCACCTTAAAGGCGGGCAATGCATTTGCACAACGTTCGATGTTGCAAATATCCATGGGTAGGAGTTGTTGGTTTCTATCAGGTGAGCGGCGTGTTCGTTTGCCAACATACTCCAAAAAAAAAAAAATAAGAAAGTCTGACTGTGAGTTCGCCCGGTTTAAATAAATAATAGGCCACTAAATAAGATATCACTTGAACTAAAGGAACAAAACACTGTTAAAGCTACTCCCCGTTTCAAGATGAGAGTAATAACGGCCACCTTTATAATGCTGCGGTGACTTGTGTTGTAAACGAGTAAGCTAAAACATATGCCATATTTCAGCCTCAGAAAAATGAAACCGACAAAGAGCTAACAGCACGGACAGAATGAGATTTTAGCTTAAAATTTAGACGAGATAAAATCGATGCTTATCCTTGTTTGAAATTATTACAAAGTAATTCAAATTATTGTACTGTTACTACTTTACGGCTTACGGGTTCAAAACTTAGATTCAAGAGTTACCTAAAAAATAATTAATTCTTTTAGTAACAGTAATACAAAAAAAATTAAGTGAAACTACTTCTTACGAAAAAGATTAAAAACGTGTATAACATTTCATCGAATGATACAAACAGTAGTTGAAAAGATAAAAAGTTTACAATGACAAAAAGTTCTAATTGAAATTTTTAAATAGACAAAAATTTGGGATTGAAAAAATGTAATACAAATTTCTTATTTACCGTTTTCAAAGTTTTATTACAAAAGTAATATACTCGTATTATTTTTACAAAAGTGAGACGAAAATACTGGCGTAAGCTGAGTTTGCTTGTAAAATAGAAAATCTTTTTTTTTTCTATTTAAGTCGAGCTAAAATTGAATATTCCTTTTGAATACTTGTGAGCTGTACTGATTTAATTAAATAGTAACAAAAAATATTTTCAATTTTAAATGGTGTCCCGTTCCTCTGGCATTGGTCCTTTTATTTTCGCAAAACCTAAATTAAATTTGAAAACCGTTTTTTGCATCGGCCTATGCATTTTTCGTTTGAACTAATAATTTTTTCCTGAAACAGAAACAATTACTATACTTCATAAATCAAATAAAAAAATAAATAAAATTCATCTTGTTGCAAAATATTAATGAATACGGTTGGAAAATCAGTTGTTACATCCCTAGGCAACAGAATGTATTTTGGAAATAATATGTATTTATACAATATAGCCGTACCAAAATCAGTATCAAGATAACTTAGTCTGACTGTTATTACCTTTTGAATAGAAGAAAATTATTATGTTAACGGAAGTGTTTTTGTATTTGTGTTATTTGAATTCACCGAATCACTCTTATAAACACAATACACGTAACGTCTATTATCTTATCTTATCTTAACTGACGTTGACGCTTTTAGTATATGCGGCTCTGTAAAGCTTCATCGGATCGGCTAATCCGTGGAAATGCTAGTTTCCACGAATTGGATAGACCCCACGTCCTGCAGGGTCACGATCGTCTGTGTTCTACGACGTTACAATCATAAGACATTTCTACATACATCTAAAATGGTGTCAAAATCATTTCAGGGGTTTAATTGTTTAACAGTAATATATACTTACAATAAACGATTGAAGGGCGAACCAGCTAACAGACCATCAATTTTATATTTATTTATTATGAATAGGATATTACCATTAATATCCTTACATAATACCATTTTACTACCGACTGTAACTTAAACGTGACAGAATAGCGACCAAATGATAAGGGTTTAATTGCAATAACAGTTGTTGTTTACAAGAAATAGTTAAAAAATCGACACCAACATAAAATTACGATGACGATTTTGCCATTACCTGTGAAAGTATTCTGTTCAAGATGTAAGAATAACTTCAAAAAGATCTATGTTGAGTGCGGTCAGTATTGGTCTTATAACGAGATCGAATCGGATATTATGAAAACGATAAGTGGCCCGAGGCCTGTTGCAATTCGCTGTGGCAACAATCAGTGGATTGTAAGTCGCGACCAGTCGCCACCCGATGGTCGGCTCGCGTGGTCGCACTTTGTCACGTACCGACGTTACGAGCTCGCTTGTAAACAGATCATTTTGCATCTTTAAAATGTCGTAAGCGATTGCGCGGCCGCTCTTACTCAACGTTAGAGCATATTTTAACTCGAAACAAATTCCTTCAAATTGTCCGAACATGGATAAGGAAAGCGTGGATTCGCGCAATGTTTTGCTCGAAAAGCCAAACTACATGCTTATGTCCTTGCAGAGGATACTTGTATTGTTTGTGATATTCGCGGGTGTGATTGTTGTTGTATATTATACGCCGATGCCAGGTATGACCTTTTGTTTTTATGAAACAATAAATGGGTATGTTGACGCAAATACACTTTGCATATTAATATTTTCTCTGAACAGATGTGTTATAAACCTTTTCCTATGTGGTTAGTTATAGGTTTAAGCATCAGCACTTTCTTACTCATTAATCATGGGAGCGTTAAGTTTACATAATGACAACATTTTAAAGTCACTACAGTAATATTTAGAATATTGAAGGTATATTTCGTTCGAACGGGTATCGAAATTGTACCATGATTTGCAATATTACATTTAAGTATATCAACAGCAATCAAATTAATGTATGATGTTCATATTGTAAAACTGTAACATTTGTATAAATGGTGTTACTAAGGTTAACGAATATTATTTGTTTTCAGAGGAATATTTTGAGAATTGTGATCGAGAATGTCATGAATTAGATTGGCCGATGATTTGTCGCGTGAAACTAGTCATAGAAGTATATAAGACTTATAGCAAGTAAGTATGTAAAAGATGTATACGAAGCTTCCGGTAAAAAGAGTTTGTCATTTGAATTTTTTTTTATAATTTCTCTTCAGATCGTGTAGTAACTGCCTAGAGTCGAACGGCGCAGAATGCCCATCTGTCTGCATAACAGCTGACGGCCGGGAACGTGGTGTACTTGCTGCTAACAGAGAGCTGCCTGCACCACCTTTACACGTGTGTCAGAACGATATCCTTGTCGTCGATGTCGTACATCGGGCACCGGCTCATGCCCTTTCGATACATTGGCGTGGACAGCCGCAAAAAGAGACGCCATTTATGGATGGAGCGCCCATGTTGACTCAATGCCCTCAACCGGCTTACACGACGTTCCAATACAAATTCCGCGCGTCGGCTGTCGGTACCCACATGTACCATGCGCATTCCGCTGCGGACGCTGCTGACGGGCTCGCTGGTGCGTTCATCGTTCGTCAATCTCCTCGGCTCGACCCACTCAAACAGCTATACGACGTCGACGCTACGGAACACACAATCTTTGTTGCCGAATGGGGTCATTCGATGGGACCGCTAGCTGGGATGACTTCTAACGCGCCCAACGCCGAGTCACTGCTCATCAACGGAAAGGGACGCTCCTCCGAGTTTTCCAATGCTCCCTTATCCAACTTTATCGTTGAACACGGCAAAAGATATAGATTCCGTCTTCTGTATGGTGGTGGTTTCAAAAGCTGTCCTATAAAATTTTCAGTCGACGAGCACGTTTTAAAGGTCGTTGCATTGGATGGATTTCGAGTTAAAGTGGAGGATGTCGATTCTGTGACATTCGCTAGAGGCGAACGCGTAGATTTTATTTTGGATGCGAATAAAGTCGGTGGTGTTTACAAAATGAGAGTCGTCGCCGACAAGAATTGTCAAAGCAATCTCGAAGGAGTGGCGGAATTAGTGTATAAGACTACCGATGACAAAGTTTTGAAGAGGACAGTTGAACATGAACATGTAACATCTCCCGTAAATCGCGAAATGACTACAGTGAACAGTGATAGGTGCGGTGATGAAAACGTGTTGTGTTTGGACGAGATGCATTCAAGTGGCAAACTTCCGTCAAATCTGGCTAGTGCTGTCGACGAAGTGATTTATGTACCTTTCAACTATTCAACAAAACAAATTTCAGCTAAACGCGTGGGTGAGTAGACACATTTAAACAAATCATCCTGTGTGAAAGTTCCATTAGTGTCTAATTGTTTGAAGATTCATGATGTCTAAAGTAACCACTTAAAGAAAAAGTACCGTATGCAATAATCGAATGTGTATGCTCGACGTAGACTTTTGTTCTCAATCACGATTGCGTAACTCCATAGATAACTTGTAAGTTCAAACATTCGTAGTCAGTTGTCCAAAATCTATAAAAGCTTCTCTCATCAATTACCCTAATGCAGTAATAATAATGTCTCAAACGGAATATGCTTAAGAACAAACACAGTAAAATTTTGATTGTGGCATTTGTTTGATTGTGTGAAATAACAAAACTTATCGGTGCAGAACGAAAAAGTAAACTTTTGCCTCGGATTGAATATTCTCGCCTTATTTTGTTATATACTAGTTTTGTAATTGTTTCATTATCCGATAATATAGTTAGTCAGTAGCATTAACAGTGCAATTGTCCCATTTGTCATATAAGTTTAACAAATATTAATAGATATTTTCAACATATCATATTTTATCTAAAAAACAATTATTTATCTTTTTTTACTTTAACTATGCATGGAAATCCAGCTTAAGAGTTATAATAGGAATTATATTATCATGTTTTTTTGATCACTCTTTCTTTACACATTATAAAACTTGTTTAATTGAAGGTTTACATATATACTTATTGCGCAATGAACCAAACATATTATAAAGTTGTAAAAACGTGCTTCAATTATTTACACATTTATGATTTTGAGTATAAACACAGTATTCGGGATAGAGTCTCGTTTATTATTATTTGTGGATAAGCTCATTATTATACCAGATTATTATATTACCAAAATAAAAATAGTTATAGAGAGGAAAATGTAAACGAAAACAAAATCCATGTGAGCGAAGCGGCAAGTCGGACCCAGTAGTGAAATATATTTTCAATATTGTATGGAGTTGAAGAGTAGTCACGTCATACATTAATATCTTTAGTTAGAGTACATTATTAAGTAACTCCTGGTTGTAACTAATGAAAAACCGTTCGCGTAAGTAAGATAATGTCTTTCAATTTTTAAATAGCTATCTTAATTACACGATAGCTTTTATATAGAACATAAATATATCAAGATGAGGCTAAAATTAGTAGAAAAAATTGTAATTGTTTATCTGATATTATGTTAAATTATTTTTCTCTACCAATGTTAGTAAAAATTGCAATTTATTAATTTATTTAGTCATTATGTAAAATAGAAAGGTAGACTTAATGCCGATGGCATTTTCTACCAGTCAAGCCTTGGGTGGCGCAGAAATAATTGGGCAGGTGAACATAAAGGAGTGTATAAAGAGAAATTTTTACTATAAGGAAGAGGGTGCATTAATTATATTAATTAAAAGTGATTTACGCTAGAAGTGTAGAGGTAATTAAACATTTTTGCTTCCCTATTTTCTACAAGTCCTAAACTTCCAAAGTCATAGTCCTCAGTTGACATAATATATTTCGAAAAAAAATTTGGAAGTGTACCTAATATTTCATCGGTCTCCTTTGTCCCATAAACAGGATGAGATATTGTTTATTCAGGTAAAAGCTCTACAGGTGTATAATACTGTATTTCAACATAATTGTCATAAATTTCTATTCCCTTTTTATTTCTGCTCCAACAGAAAACACAATAGTCCTTCCACTACTTATCTAATGCTTGCGGCAAAATGTAATTACATAATATTTTCGGATGCTATTGAGCAGCAAAAACAGTGAAAAAAGAATAACATTACAATATTCAGTGAGAGATTGAAAACATATTTCGTGGTAATGAATATCGATTCTAATTAAAAAAATAATATTAGAGAATTAGACATGGGGACCGTTAATGGGAAGTTTAATTAAAGAACCTATTTCCTGTGTTTAATCATAAAAAGAGATTTAAGACAAAATTATTTTCGTGGAAGATTTCATCGCTTCGGCGTGTACATCGTATATATTTAAAATCCAAATAAAGTCTAACGAAACGAAAGTATAAATAAAAAAATATCAAGAAAATTCCTATACATTGCTTTTTAATCGGGAAGTTATAGTGGGTTGTATGCAAGGAACGCGACAATATTTTTTTATAAACAACAATGAACAAGTTGCCCCACGAAACTGAGTAAAAGAGGGTGTGTTTTTGCTTATGTTTTGAAAACTTTACGAAGTTTTGCGTAAATATCTTGAACTATTTCCACATTGATTACATTCAACTGCACAGTAATGAACTCGTGCGGGCAGACATGCGACCGCCCGTACGTTTCTCGATTGCATAACACTAAACTAGGTAAGAAAACATGTTAGTGGGTCGTCCATGTTTCGCAATAGAAATTTTTATATTTTACGCGGCGAGCCACCGTGTTTTCACTAGAACGCAGCCTCCCAGCAGTCTATTTAAAGTCACGGGACGTTATAGTGTGTATTAGGAAAGCGGAGTAATCAGTATGCACTCTGAAGATAATCATGTCTGTCGAAGCCGCAAATAATGTCGCTTGATTGGAGTCGGTACACGGCGGTATAGTCGTAATAGTAGTGCGGCGCTGCCTTCGTCAACAAATTATCTATCGATATGTATATAGCGTCTTTCTACTTTATGTCTGAATAGTTCAGTGGTACTTCAGTGTTATATAGGACGAGATGATAAATTAAACGACTAACATTTTGACATTACATGATGATGCGTCTATGCGTACTTGACAGATATAGTATTAGAGAAACAGTTTTATTTTTATATTACGCGCGAAATAAAATTGTTTTATCTGTTGCTCATTGAGTTTTCTCTCTTAATACTATTTTATTTAAACCGAATTACTTTAATAAAGGATAGATGCATGTTTATATATGGTGACGAACAGAATAGAATATTACAGTTATTGTATATCATAAAACACGCTTATTGTGCTAAGTACTTATTCTAGTTTTTATCAATCAGACATTTAAAATCGGTGTATTTTAAATATTTAGTCAATAAAACCATTTTCACACTTACTAGTAAAATATAAAGGCATATAATTTGTATAATACATACTAAATTTAAGTGTATATTTGTTTCATTTTCTTTTCTGTGCTGTGGTACTTGTAATACTTTTACATAATAGAGATCGGTACTAAGACTTAAGTGAAACTATCTCTTGTCAGTACCGTTAACAGTAAATTAAAGCATGCACTGAATTGTAATTATATACCGCGAGCGTTAGCTTCGAGAAAGTGTTATAGTTATGACAGTTTTAATAACATTGAAGGTTATAATATATATTTTTTAAACAAATCTATGATTTATTTTACAAATATTGTATTTTGTATGCCCTTGTTATTGTGACGAATAATATAACTTAGGATTAAATCATTATTTTTATATAGCTATCGGCGACAGTGACAATAAAATACTGATTTTAAATATGTAAGATGTAAAATAATATAATTTGTCCTAAATTTAGTGCGAGGCCGTTTATTTTACAAAAAAAAACTTTTTTCTGTGTAAAGTAACTATTATGCAATCGGCACAAAATTATTCAAGGCAGGCGATTTTGTCGTTAGGAATATCGAATAGTGTTTTGACATTTAAGCCTTCATGATATGCACCACCCAAAGGTTGACTGATAGAAAATGCCATCGTCATTAAGTTCACCTTTGTACTAAATTTGTACATAAAGCCTAAATAAATAAATAAAGAAATAAATGTTGTCTGAAACTTTTTGTCACCCTTACAGGGACAGGCTAATCATATATAAGAAATATGCACTTGTTTAAAATACTTACGAGAAAAAAAAATGCATAACGATAAGTATTTAAAATATAAACTTTGTTATGAATACATGCTTTATTATACATATTTAACAATAATGAAAATTAATAAAACCGTATCATAAAGTTTGATTTAAAAACCTGTCTTCTTACTGGTTAAAACTTGACAATTTTAAATAGCTCTCACATCCTTCTCAGTTAACTTTCGCTATTATCGGTTTTAAACGTTTAACTTGAAGCCAGAAACCTGTTGTATGCTTTGGTGTGACGGTTAAAGTATGGATGTAAAACTTCATTTATCGCTAGAAGAGTGGGTTGTTACATTTCCTCCCATTTTTGTGTCATATTGACATTTTCCGGAGTAAAGTTTGATACTATAGTAGGATATATCACTCTTTATCCCATGCACTACAGCAAAATCTCTATCCATTTGTCATTGCGTTTTCGCATGAGTTATGGGCAAGCCAACTAACAAACAAACACATTTACGTTTTTATATTTTAGTAAGGTTTGTACGCACATTGCACACAATACGTGTATTCATTATCTCAACAGTTTCTATACCTTGACTTTCTAATGAACAACACCATTACACAGCTTGAAATTAATGATGGGGCGTACGAAAAACGAAATGAAATAAGAATAGACTTAATAAATATGCATTATTAATTTTAACTGACGTATGTGTACAGCCGACTTAAACACGAACGCAATTTAGTTCTAGAACTCCACATTAAAACTTTAAATTGAAAGGCAGCGCGAAAAGCTTATTTCATCCGCTGTTATTGAAGTTTGATAAAATCAACATTATGTTAACAACCTGAATTACAGGTTGTTAACTTTTAACATATTTTTTATGATAATTTCTTTTGCTTACAATACCGTTCTTTGAATTTTCGAATACCATTCTTTGATTTTATCTCGTTTTAATTCCACCATCTCATTAGGGTCTCATAATTAATATAATGAAATCCAAGCGCACCAAGACAAGTTTTGGTTAGCTCATACTTAAAAAGTAAATGGTGGTAGCCTGGGCTGTCTATGACGTAGAACGATAAGACATCTGACCCGTTATTATAAACGCTGTAAAGTATTCGTAACGTCGGGGAAAAGTAAATTGACATGCGATACAATCAATAAATTTGTATCACTTTACTGTAAAAATGTTTATGAGTGAATGTTGTATTTTTAGTGTAATAGCCTAATAATATCACAATTAAATTATGTCCAACCTACAACACAAGCAGTATTTCCAACCGTCGCCCATAGATTTAATGGTAAGGTCAAGTTATTGTTCTGATACCCTTCCGACGGGAACGCAATTTATGTTGTTTTCAAAATTTTTGTCCTATTCATATATACGAGAATTAATATGTTATTACTGACTTTTATAGTTTTTTTTTTATCATGGGACATTTCACACATTGCCATCTGATCCCAAACTAGGCAGAGCCTGTACTATGGCAATCAGACAACTGATATACATACTTATAT